>JAHZNJ010001072.1:0-10686 GCA_027744475.1 Lepidocyrtus cf. sotoi NNG-2020 | reverse complement strand
CTTTTGCATCATCCAGTCAAGTAAGTGTTCAAAATACATTTTGATAGCTGACGTAAGCGTACATTAGTGTAAGGTGTTATGCAAAATGGCCATCATCACTGATTCATCACCATCGCCATCATTATTCTTCTTAAGTTACATAATAGGTAATTTTTTAAAGGGTAGAATAAATTCAATCACTTCATTATTATTTTTTTCACTTTATTAACTTCATGAGCCATTCTTCCTTTTCCGTGTTGATGAAATATACTTGTCAACGTGTCAAGTTCTTTTAATTCGGTCTTGAGAGAAAAAATTTTGGATGAAGTAGAATTTTTTTACCTAAGACAGGCAGTGTCGTGCCGTGTCAATCTTTGTTACAGGAAACCCAATTGTAATATGTCCTTTTAAGGTTGCTATTACAGACACGATGATGGGATGCAATGGAAAAACATGGATGTATTTTAACTCCAGAGGTCAGACTGTTTATGCGATTTTTAACAGCAAAGAACAGAAACTATACATAAAGCTTCATTGTATTGTATTATGCAATGCACATCATCCTAAACCGGTGTGACACGAAACGAAAATGAAATCCTTTCGTTCTTCTTGGGAGGAAGGAACAACCAATAAAAAATATTCAAAGGTTTATAGTTTTTAAAAAATAGCTGTAGCAAGGAGAATAAAATGAGCCAGGAAAAGTAAAGCACAGAATCAACGTCTCATTATTCGCCATCATCATCCGCTAAAGTTCTTTTGGTTCAGGGCATTATGGCATCATAAGAAGGCACTATTGTTTTTTCCTTACCTGTATAATGATAAGTAAGTGGATCTTTACTTTTCTCTAAATGGCTATAATGTTAAAAACCTATCAGTGTAGCAGGGCAATGATGTGTTTCATCCATCGAGGGTAAAAGACAGAACATCAAGATCGACACTCTTTTCTTTTGGAAAAAAGAAGAAAATGGCCAGAAACCAGTTTCAGCTTTTTATTTTAAAAAAAATTGCTTCTTCTTGAAGCTGCAGAAGAGTTCTCAGCAAAGATCTTTTATCTCCGTCCGTGTACAATATTGTCTGCGTTTGCATTTAGTACGTATTTACTAGCAATATTTTTTTTTCCTTTTTTCATTCCAACTGCTTTTACTTCTTATGAGTCATTTTTTGTAAGCTGTTGCTATTCTGTTGTTGCTTAAGAGTGTGATGTGATAATGTCCTGCCGTAAAGGATGCATGAGGATCAGAAATTTTCTTAGGAAAGGAAAGGATGAGGATATTAAGCATCTATAATATTGCATTGCATCCTTTAAGCACAGATTTTTTTCTTCTTCTTTGGTTTTTCATTTGTACGAGATTTTTTCTTCTTTTATCTTTTTGTATCATACTTCTTATGCATACTTATGGTTACCCCACCCCATCATAATGACTTCATGGGCTCGACGATAAATAAAGGGCCATTGTGAACGAATGTAAACGAATTTTAAAGAAGAAATTTAAGAGAAAAAAAGATAAGAAGAATAAATGGATGGAAGAAAACGACAAGGAAAAGAAGTACTTTTAGTTGCATTTTAAGATGTTTAAGAATAAGAATAAGAACACGCAGAAAAAAGGTGATATATGAGACGACTCTCATGTGGAGTCAAATTGTCAACTCCACACACACCGCACAGTCACTCACTCTTGACTTGACTCTTCTTCTTCTCTGCTATTTCGTTTCATTTCATTTCTTGAGAAAACTAAAGAAAAGGAAAATCCCGCATATTAAGAATAATAATAATGTGTAAAAACAGTCATAGTCGAAGTCGAACGGAGCTTTCCAATGATTATTATTATTTTGTAACTAACGAGCTCATTTATGCTTATAGATGTAGTATTTACAACTTAGAAAAGCAGTTTTCAATCCAATCCAATCTTCACAGTTTTATTCCTTGTATAGAGTTTACTGTTTGTCTTAAATATTTCATTTGTCTCTAAATGATGATGATGATGATGATGTGATGGCGATGGCACATTTTGAGAAAACATTTTGATATTCTATCTATTTACATTTTTTAATCATCAACAACAACAAGCCCATTGTTATAATGTTTAATGTTTAATACTTTTGGATTATCTTCATTTTCATTTAAAGGCTTTGGATTTTAAAATATAATTTGGATTTGAGTGGCTACGGTACCACACCAGCAGAGATATTTTATTATTGGGCTTGCTGCTGTGTTGACTGACTAATGTGACTATAGAACGCAAACGGCTTGTACAACTAACTATGCATATCATTAGCACTTCTTCTTCACTTCTTCAAACTCCAAGCCAGTTATTTATCTATTTATAATTGCTGTTAGCTAAAAGTTTGTCACTTGACAAGTAGCATCTATGCATAAAAAGAAAGCAAAGCAACGCAATCAGCAAAGTCGTACATATTTTAACTCTTACATGGTAATTGCTTGCTGCTCATGGCTCGCCACGATCAGATCAATCTTGAATAAGTTCTTAAAAGAATAAGAGATTCGAATTATAATAACAATAATAATGGTCACCTCAATCTGTTAATAGTGGGCGTGAATCTAAATAAGTACTTAAATACCTAAAGAAAGAATGTTTTATTGCTGTCTCTGCCGTTATCAATTTTATTCTGGAAATGTCTGCTCAATCAATGTTATGGCTTCTATTTTTTTTAAAATAAACATATTTTCATTCTCCTTCGAGTTATTTTTTTACAAGGTTTGCCTTGCCCTCATAAACAAGCCATTTACATACATAAATACCTAAATTAAAACTCGTATCAAGTGTTTAAAAGACAGAGATTTAGCATGATTTACCCAAAGCTCAGCGAAATACTTCAGCGGTCGATCTACCCGTGCCCATTAAAATGTTACTAGAGAGGTACATTACTGAGCTGAACTCACTTTAGATTTTTAAGCCTGTATCTACTAGATTTGCAGATGCTAATGTAAAGAGGCCTATTTATGAGCAGTATTAATGGTTCATCATATTATTCTGGTTTCTGGATAGTCTCAATCTCACTTGCCATTTGTAATGGATTCGAGATGTCAACCTCTTTCTCTTTAACGCTTGCTTTTGCTTGTTTGTTACCAATTTAATATCATTCCCAAACAAAACTGTAATATTGTAATTGAAAAAATAATGGACCCATTTTGTACAACTTTATACATAGAGCTGCTGCCTTGCAATGATCAATTTCGTTCAAAAGCATTATTAGTGTAGTTAAATTATAGCTTTTTACCGTCATCATCGCATTTTGCAAGGAAGAATAATAATTTTAAAAGACTATTATTTGCCATGCTAGTGCCACTGCCCCACACTTTTCATAGATGCTTCAATTCAATGTTGTGATGAAAAAACACTTGTTAGCTTCGTTGTTATATGCTAATAATCCCTTTACAATTCAAAAAGTCGCATTCGCATAGGTTTTTGTGCAAACACACGAAAAAAAAGTTTTTAAATGAGATGATGATGCTCGAGGTCATTTTCTGACATGTGAGAGTCTGGCGTGAAAAGTGGTCGAGTTAGTTCAGTTCAGTTTCTACCATTATTTGCTGATGTTCTTCTTATCGTTTAGCCTCATCATCTGCAATAATATTCTTATAGAGTTGGATTTATGTTTTGTTGTTCCTTATTTCAGCAGACTGTTGTTGATGTTAGTGGTGGTGGTGGCTGAAAAGGAACAAGACAATAACTATAATGGCATAACACATCAAGAAACGACATTCGAAGAAAAGCTGTAGCGAACAACTGCTGCTGCTGCTGACTCCCGTCCCGTCGCCATCAACACTGTCATTATTACTATCAATCAGAAAGAAAGAAGAGTTCTTTTAAAGAAATGCAGTGGTTGGTATGATTGTGATAATGTCACCAAACAACCACACAAAAATGACCAAGCTTCATATCAGCATACAAAATGTTGGTGGCCTGTGATCATGTCAAGCAAGCTTAAGAAGAAAGTTTTGAAAATGGGGCAATATGATTGTGTTTTCTTTTGCAAGTACTTCCTTACATTTTAACGAATTGCTTTATTCTTTCTTTGGATTTTTATCAACAAAATGATTGTTTTCTGGAAATATTACAAAACTATTATGGTCTATTGCATAAATGGGAAATAGAAAACAAAATGACTCTCATTGATCAGCTTCTTGAAAGAAGTCAAAAGGGGATTTTCCTAGAAGAATGGCTTCGACAAATATTTATGAAAGGCTTTCGTTCATGTACCCTTTAAATGGCTGGATGGATTAGTCATAAATAACGGCTTCAAAAATAATCTTTTAAGAAACTCAAATAAGCTTAATTTTAGTTTATACAATTCAATTTTACCTAAGAAGAAAGCTTAAAGTCTTTTAAATGAGAAATCTAAACTTCTTCTAAGCAAGGCGATTTTTCTTTTAATTTAGGCAAATGACAGTCTAATCAGCATAATCATACATTAAGTATCTAGTATCTACATAATATAAAATTATGAATGGAAAATGATTACTGATATTTGCAAGAATATTTATTATATCCTTTAACAAATAAGAGTAATAATAACAAATCTAATGAAAATTGCAAAATGATCTTGGCACGACTATGATAAAATTATGTTGGGGCAAGAGAGGCGGAACATTTTCAAGATTTGTTCTCTCTCTCTGAATAGAAAAATTATTTGAACTACAACGTTTTTTATTGGCTATTAATAGGCAAAGTAAAAAAAACATGATTGCAATTGCAATAGCGCATCGATCACAATAATGATACAAAGATGATCTCACAGTAGAAGAACGTAAGCACAAAAGCATTTTCAAATCATGGAAACAACAAAGATTACAATATGCCAATCAACACCGACCTATCATCATAAAAGCATCCAAACNCGATCACAATAATGATACAAAGATGATCTCACAGTAGAAGAACGTAAGCACAAAAGCATTTTCAAATCATGGAAACAACAAAGATTACAATATGCCAATCAACACCGACCTATCATCATAAAAGCATCCAAACTTAAAAACGGGTAAACGTTTCGATATTTTGTCGAAGGTGTTCGTAAGCGACATTATCGGAGTGTAAAGCAAAAAGAAAAAAGCTGCAGCTGTAATATCTGCTTACGAGTTTTTAAAAAATATTTTTGATGCTTTTAATCTGAAAAATATTAAGATTTAAAAAAAACATTTATGGTTTGATGTAATTCAAAAGGGATGAAGTGAGTTTTTGGAGTGAAACTGAATTTTTTTCTTTAAACAGCAAAGCAACAACGGAAAACTACTACAAAGGGAGAAGTTATAATTAAACAAGATGATGCTTGATTTGATGATGATGGGTTTACACTTTTAGACGGGATGCTTCTGTCTGTCTGCCCTGCCTGCCTGACTGTTTCTTCATTGCAGGCATCTTTTAAGAAAATATACTACCTTCGTTACACACAACAACAACAACCGTGACAAGAAATCAAGTAAATAACGCTATAGCTGGGTAAGAAAATTAAAGGCAAAGATAGATAGATACCCCCAATGAAATCTGACTGATCAACTCAACTCTCAACAACGCTGCCATTGCTGCCTTCTTTTCCGCTAGGAAAAAGATGGGGGAGAAAGTATCAAGCAAGAAAAACGTTGTAAAAATCAAAATGCATCTCAAATCATTATTTTTCTGTCTAGCGTGTCTCTTCTCTCTCTTGATTCATCCGTGGTCAGTTCAGGAACTTTTGTTGGCAAGTGCATTCCATCTTTCTTTCTTTTTAAAGGTATGATGATGATGATGGAAGAATATAAATCGGTTACAAAAATTATGCCTTGCTGGCTTATAATAAGTCAATGTAACGTAACGTAAGAATATATTCTCAGGTGTTTCCCAACTAAAAGAATGTAACCTTTTTCTACCCTTCATCTATCTATTCTGCTTGTTGGAAGATTGAAGATGGATTTATTCTCTGGATGGATTTTTACGATCGAAGAATGATTACAAGCGCAACCCAGTGGAAGCTTCTTTACCACGCATTGCCACCAACCACCATGCACCAGCACCAACCGCATCTATCCATTTTATCGGGTCCTGTTCTCGTTCTCTGTTAAAAAAATATTACTTGCAACTTAACTTCTGTTCATCTTTTTTTCTTTTTTAACATTTGATACCTTTTTCAAAACTAATACATAAAACCCAAACCGGCAAACTTTAAGCTTTTCAGTAGCAACAGCAACAACAGCGCAGCAATAGCAATACAACGCAACGGCAGGTATTTTCTTTCTGCATGGCTTTATACTTACATATTCGAAATAAAAGCGTAAAAATGTTTTATTATTAAAAGGAAGAATATATTAAATAACATTATTATAAAATGCATAAAACTTTACTCGCATCGCATCTTCCTCGGCTTTTCTTATTATTATTGATTTGAATTTATACCAGAATAACATTAAAAGAGTACCCAAAGTTGCTCAACAGTGTTAAAGGAAGTGGGAATGACCTGAATGAGAAGGATGATGATGAAAGTTTTATATAACCAGCTTTACATACCTACTAATTCATGTGTGTAGTATTTTGTGTACTGGTTATACCATTTACATGCGATGATTGGATAAAATTCACATAGACAACAACAACAGCATCAGAAAACTGCCGGAGGTGATTAAATTCCCTTCTTATGACTGGGATCTTTTCTTTCATACCAACACTTTTTAACACAAGTATATTAATATAAAAGACTTTACCTGTTTCGTACTTTCTTTGATAAGAAAAGAAAAAATGGAAGAAAAGAAAGAAGGAAAGAGGTGCATCTTTGTTATGAAACGATGTTCGCTTATATAAGTTATATAATAATAAAGCATATTACGTATTTAATTTTCTACTCCTTCACTTGATTCTCTTTTGCTATCAAATAAGCAGTAAGAATTAGGATAAAAAGGACTCGATAACGCCTGTTGCTGAGTGAAAAAAGAATTCCCTTGTGCTATGGTTGACTGGCGAAAAAAGAAAGAAGAAAACTGAGGACGCTTGGTTAATAGCAAATTCTTATATTTAATAAAATAAAAATATTCTTATATTTGTATTGTAATAAAACACTTAATTTCTCCGTTTAAATCAAATTTAAAAACCGTTTGGCAAGATAATTACAGATTATTACGATTACGTGATTAATGTTTTGTTTATTTAAAACTAAAATTTTAAAAAACTCTACAATTAAAAAGTAAAAGCAGTACTTTTTCCGCTCAACCATCTTTAATTAGACTTAACCGATGACCATCATGATATGCATTTCTCAAACTTAAGACCAAAACATTCCAAAGAGCTCTAGTCTTTTGTTTCAACACCTTCATCAGTAAAACATAATCATGATGATACGCAATATTATGCGTAAAACGATTCTTACCTCAGCAGCACTGTCAAAGCCAAATGTAGCATGAAAATATGAAAGTGTGCATCTTCTCATTGATGTGCATGTGTGTGTCTTTCACAGGAAAACGTTACGCGTCGAACCTTTCTCGACAGCTGCATGGTTTGAACTAATAATCAACAACTCAAAATGCACATGTAATTCTCTCTCTCTCTCTCCCTCTTCCACAAAACCAGACATTTATGATGATAATAATGCTGCAGTAATATCAACGTCATTGCTTTTGCTTACAAACCTTTTACCCTATCCTTATTTTGTTATTTCCTGATTTTTATTTTATGTACATACATACTTGTGTGTGTGTTTATTGTTTGTTCTCTGAATGCACAAAACGCAATATTATATGGGATGTAATAATAAAGGAAAGGAAACTCTTCGTTTGCTTAGAGCTTAGCGCTAGAGAGTCTGTCCAACCAAAACTATAATATGGCATACCTATCACATCACCAGCAACAACAAACAACAGTCATTCAACTGATCTAGCGAAACCTAGTAAGTAGGGTTAGTTTTCATGGGGAAAATAAAACCAATCTTTCTTTTTCAAAAAAATAGTTGCTTGCTGCAGCTTTAACTTTATATGATTTCTTCCTTTTGTACAACTGGCAACGTTGCATTGTTCGTCAACCGTTCTTCACCATTTGTGAAGCATGTTCGTCATATCATCATCATAAAAGAGAATAGAGAAAGGGAGGAAGCAGGAGGGTTGAAAATAAGGGATTGTCGAGTCGAACAACTTCACAATAATGCAATGTTCTGAATGTGTTGCGTTATTTGTTTATTTTATTACGGAGAATAGAACAAACCAAATCACAATTACAGCAGCGACAAGCACATGCTTTTTCTTTTGAAACTTAATATAATGTTAACGAAACGTCATACGTATACCATGAAAACAGCCTTAAAACCTATTCATGCTACATATCGCACCATCGCATCGTAACATCAAAATAAAGATCTTCTTTGGGAAGCAAAGCAGAGGGAGGAAATCAGTATAATATAGAAGGGGTCAAGTTAAAGAATAAATAAGTAAGTGCGTAAAGTATTGAATCTGTATGGAATGGACATTTCATTTTGATGCATACATAGCCGCATAGGATGTAAAGAGGAGGAGGGCATACGTACTTTAACGAGGGTTGAGTTAGTTGCCTGCTGGATGATGGGACACTTATTATTGCACTTCAATGCTTATAATATTATGAAATCTCTCTATAATCTTTCTATATATTGACAAAACACATTTGTGAGGAAGAAAGGAGAAACCCAAGAGAATCAAACATAGATAAACTTTTCTTGTTGCAGTGAAATTCCTCACTCATGATGATTAAGTAAAAGGGATTTCTCAAAGGAAGGGCTGAGTTATCTTACAAGTGCTATATCTCTACAAAAAAAGGAACATCCTTAAAAAAGAAGACGTTGTTCCTCCACATACATATCCTCATCATTGTATTTTCTGTTGTTAACGTTAAATTACATCTAAAAAAAGAACTTGTTGAGTATTACATCCACAACTGTGGTCAAGTAAGTAAGCCAGAGAAAAAATATTTTTGAAGAGTTCTCCTCAACCTCAACTCTTTTGATAAGATTTTATACGGGGGGTAGGCTAATACATCGCCGCAGCATCGACAGTAAAAAAAATTTATCCATTTTTCTTCTCTCTCTCTCCTCTATTCTTCCTCCTGCTTACTTACTTACTTACTTACTCTGAATAATATTACTAAACGAACAACGAAATAAAGTAGCTGAAGCAGTAGTTAGTTATACAGAAGTCATTTATTTGGAACACAGCAGCTAGTAAGCTAGAAGCAAAAGCAACCCGAGATATCTTCCATTATAAATGCATGTGACAGTAGCAACATAGGAGCAACTGTAGTTAGTTTAGTTAGCATATAAAAAAAGTACAAAGACATAAGGCATTTCTCTTCAAGTAAAGTTTTCCTATTATTGGTGGTGGTTGGTGGTTGTAGTAGCATTGTGGTAGCAGCTAACTAAAATATTATATTTTAGTAATTTAAGCTCCTGAAGTAGCAGCTCCTGATGATGCTGTATCATCATCTCACTTGCGTTCTTCTACCTGATCTCGTCACTGACGACGGCAACGACGACGTTCGCCTTCTTCTCCTCAACATTTTTTAGGTAGCAATCGAATTCCCGTGGTCGTACTCGTCTTCGTACATTTTAAAGATTGGTTATTCTTATTGCTATATATTATAATAGTGAATAAGAAGAAGCAGCAGAAGCTCTATATCAAATGAAAACTTTTTTCCAAGTAGTAACAACAACGCATGTATGCATTTATTATGTTCCTTCAGCTACTAAGCATCATATCCGACAGAGACATGAGAGATTCTTCTTTATAAAATAAAATAAAAGTTGAGAAGATATCTTGCAAGTTCTTTTTGCTGGGTACTCATCTCATCATCCTTATTATTGTAAAAGTGAGAATATTTTAAAGAAGCAATTTTTCGACAGTAGTAGGACAGGCACTCCTCCACCTGCACGGTATGTTCTTGTATAATATAAGGCCTTCTTTCTACCGATTCTTTGATATCCACATATTAGTATTATTATTAATACCCCGTATCAGGAATTTATTGTTATTGTCATTATAATATCATCATCACCATCATATTATCTATTTATCGTAATAATAAAGGATTACTTTCGAGGGAGGGTAAGAAAGAATTGAAGAGTAGAAGGAAATCAGTTGCAATTTTACTCCATGAAGATTTTTTAATTGTCAGTGATAGGTTAAAGGGTTGAAGTTGAGGCCCTTTCATGTAACCCGTTTTTATAGAAAACGAAACAGTTCTAGTTCATTGCAAGCCTATAATCGTATATTCCTTGCATGCATGCGACTCCTTTTTAGTGAAACAGAGTGACTTTTAGTTTTTATTTTGGTGTTAAAAATTCTAACTACTGCATTGCAAGATCATTTGGTAAATAAGGGTACCCTTCATAAAATTAAAAAATTGGATGCTGCCATAATATACTCCATTCATTCACAAGCATAGCTGGGTTTTTAAAAGCTTAGTTTCAACGCTCTTAACATATTTTTTAAAAATAAGTTGCTAACTAAATGTGCTGTTGTGTTTTTGTTGCAGAGCAGAAGAAAAAGGAAAAAAGGAAAATTCCGTTTTTCGATTTTCGATCCGATCCGGATCTTGCTTGAGAGAAAGCTAGCGAAGCTGTTTTGTGTTTACGGTTAAGTTTTTGGAGTGAAAATCCGTCCTCTTTGTTGCAGTGTTTATAAATGAGTTGTTCCAAGAAGAGAAAGGATTTTGGAACATGAGCTTATTATTCTAAGCAGTTTAAAATTAATAGTTTTGA
>JAHZNJ010001071.1:1964-12039 GCA_027744475.1 Lepidocyrtus cf. sotoi NNG-2020 | reverse complement strand
TGATCCTCATATCCACAAACATGATTTGGATCATCATCAAAGTCACTACACTGCACAAATGAAAAAAGTGGAAAGACAATTCAAGCTCATGATTTTGACGTAAATCCACTTTCTTCTCTTCTTCTCCTCAGGAAAAATTAAACCTTATCCTTATCGTTTTATGGTACATGTTCTGTTCCATCCTTTTTAGAGCTTGTTCTTGTTAAATTAGCCTTAAGAACATTTCCTCTCTCTTGTTTTCTTTGCTTTCTTCTCTCACTTCACCACATTCTATTTTCTAGTAGTATGTAGATAGTTAAGTTTAGTAATAATTTCCTTTCTTATCTCTTCAAGGTCGATACGACACAGCAGGACACAACAACAGCAAACGGCAACATATACGCCATGAATGGAATGGAATGACACAATTTTGCTTTAAAAACGATACAAAAACATATCTTCTTTCTTAAGTACCTACTTTATTCTTATTTCTTACAAGAGAAAGAGCTGATGTGAGATGACAACAACACTAATCGTAAGTTTGTGTACCACTACGACATCACGACGATGACGTGAAATAGAAGTAGGTAGATGAAGGTTTCCTTTTTAGGAAAACCAGACGATCGAAAAAGAAAAGTAAAGTGATTATTCTTATTTCTTACAAGAGAAAGAGCTGATGTGAGATGACAACAACACTAATCGTAAGTTTTTGTACCACTACGACATCACGACGATGACGTGAAATAGAAGTAGGTAGATGAAGGTTTCCTTTTTAGGAAAACCAGACGATCGAAAAAGAAAAGTAAAGTAAAAGGAGAAAAAGGCCTGAGAGAAGGAATATTGTAGGACAAAAAGGAAGAAGACGAAAGTGAGCTTGAGTCTTCAAGCTTTACTAAAAAAGCTCCCATTCACATCACAACATCCCAACAACAACACGTCATACATATCAGCTTTAACCCATAGCATTTTATTCTTCTCGTATCTTTTTCTTTTTTGCTCGCTTTATTCGTTCTTCGTATTTCTTCGTATTTTGTGTCAAGTAGGTTGTTGTTGTGTTGTAGATGATGTAGAGAGAAGACGAAGAGAAGAACAGACTTCCCCGGGGAAAGGCTAATATGCAATATCGCTTGAAATTGAGTGACATCAACACGGGGAAATAAGAAGAATAGGCTCTAGAGCACAAAACAACACGACTCTGAAGGAAATGAAGAACAAGGCTAATAAATATAAGTGAATGAATGGATAGTAGGATGGAGATAAGTAGTTTGTGGTTTGCCTTTTGTTAGCTTGTACAAACTAAAACGTGTAGAAAAAGTAGGTAGGAATTTATTTGTTTATGTTCTACACACAGAACTAGAACATCACGCACAGATACTAAAAAGTAGTAAATGGTAAATGTGTGAGTGTGAATGCGAATGGAATAATGGAAAGGAAAAATAATGGAAGAAATAGGTTTTCGCTGAGAAGAGAAAGTGGAAATGACCAAATTTATCTTCATCTTCTTACTGAAGGAAGGAGAAGGGAAAGAACAATGATTGTCTCGTTGAAGAAATAGTAAATTAGAAAAGGCTGTCATGTATAAGTTAAAGAGAAAGAAGATAAGTAGAATTAAAGGGAAAATTAAGTGGGAAAGAGGAAATGTTAGGTATGTGCATACTTTGGTTTATTTTGTAAGACAAGAGAAAGGTGTGGCGTGGATGATGTGGTAACTTAATTAGTTTTTATGTACTGTTGTGCCTTTTTTGTTAATTAATTCCTTACCTTAAAAACAATCGGTTGAACAAGATCGTTAATCGGGAGGACAAAGGACTCATCCCAAACGGGGTTTAAATCTCTATAAATTGTCTTGCTTTTGAAATGGAGTTTGTCCCCGATTTTTACTTTCACGTAGGGATCGCTAAGCCCTGTAAACAAATTGCAAACAAAGATAAATTTTATTTTCATTCTTTCACTTTCAAATAATTTCCCCGCTTTCTTTAGAAGAGAAATGACTGACCATTTGCATCTTTCGACACCAAGTTCTTCCCTCGGAGTAAATGAACGTTGAGCGTATGGAATGGGAAATTGGCTGCTGCTCCAGCTGCCGCATTCCCATTCATTGTTGAATTGGCGCCACCAAGACCGCCACCGCCACTCATGACCTCCCCATTAACTTGAGCAGAATTCGAAGCAGCGGCAGCAGTATTGGAGTCAGTTGAAGGCCTCGTCGTTGAAGAATCTCTTCCTCCTCCTCTTATATTTTCCCCAGCAGCCTTCTTCGTTGTGTTGATTGTTATTCCGTTATCATCGTGTTCGTCATTGGCGGTAGTAGAATCAAATTGAAAAGAATTATTAGTATTAAATTGGTAATTAGGGTTCCCTAAGTACTCGATCGTATGAGATTCGTTTGTTGTCGTTGAGAAGCTCACGTTTACTGAGAGTTCTCCTGTCGTTTCAGAGCCCGGAGGGTTCGGCGCTGAGGAAGGTCTTTGCTGGTGCTGGGAAGATGCTGTGGTTGCGGAGGCGGCGTTGTTTCGATCTATGGACGGTACGGAACTGCTTCCGGCTGTTGTAGCTGCAAAGGAAAATAGAAAATGAAAAGATTATATAAAAAATGTCATCTTCATCTATCTCATCAGCTTTCAACCAACCAAAAAGTATTTCATTTTACAAAAAGAATTTTTCAATCAGCCCAATTCCCAAGATTTTTTAGTAAAAAATGTCTTTCAATTTTCTTCTTTCATTCCATTATTCATTGCTTCATTCAATTTGGTCAGTCAGTCTCTGAGAAAAAAAATTGGAAGAAAAGAAAAAGAAGACGCAGAAGAAGTAAAACCGCAAGAAAATTTAAAGAGACCACCGGAGACACCATTTATACGAGCCTGTGTGACATAAATTCTTTGAATCTTTTGCCAAAAACCGTTCTTTATTCTCCATTTTGAAGAATTTCGCATTTACTTTTTTAAAGAAATGGGGAAAGTTTTTGTTCCTTTTTGAGTTGCAAAAGTTTTCATCGTTCCTTTGCTTTTTTCCTTTCTTTTGCTTTTGCTGGGTGTGTTATGCGATTATTATATGTGATGTGGATGTGACCTTGATGCTGGTGCGGTGGTGGTGGCGATGGTGTGGTGGAATGGAATATGCCAAAGTGACTGTGACTGACTCTCTATTCCTATTCCATCTTCTCCTCGTTTTACTCACTCACATTCTCGCATATATAATACTATAATATAACGCTGTGCTATTATATTATACTCATGTATAAAATATTTTTTGAGTGTTTCTCAGTTTTCTCTTTCCAAATAATGTTAGAAAGACTCTTTCTTTATTTCGTTCTTTCTTTCACTTTCCCCATCTGCCTCTGCCTGAAACTTTTACTGCCAGTGCCATATTTTCGTCGACTCCTTCTTTTTCTCTCTTTTCTAGAGGTATTCCCTGGTGGGAGCTGCAAAAGTAGTAATAGCAGCAGCAGAGGAGAAGAGAGAAAGCTCTCTTTAAACGATGATGATGCTGCTGCTGATCATGAGGAGAACGATGGCGAAAGAGTAAAAAAAGGAAATGAGAGTGAGCAGATGCTTTCAGGAAAAGAAGGAAATTTATGCAGATGTAAATGTAAAGGGAAAGAGATATGTAGTAGGAAAATGAAAATGGGTAGCAAGAAGAGTAAAAAGTAAAAGAAAAGAAAGAATCTATATCTATCTATCTATATGGGGAAATAAATGGCAACCTTTTTACTTTTCCACTAAAAAAATTGCTAGTGTGGAGCCGTGGAAGTGGAAGGCTAAAGAGATATGTAGTAGGAAAATGAAAATGGGTAGCAAGAAGAGTAAAAAGTAAAAGAAAAGAAAGAATCTATATCTATATATCTATATGGGGGAAATAAATGGCAACCTTTTTACTTTTCCACTAAAAAATTTGCTAGTGTGGAGCCGTGGAAGTGGAAGGTTCTTGTTATAAGAGAGAGAGCGAGCGAGAGAGAAAGAGAAAATTAATGGTATGCATATGGAGCAATGCAGTGGCAGGCAGTGCGGAGTGTGGAGAATGTTCGATTACGAAATGAGAGGCTAATAATGATCATGATGCGATGGTGATGGCGATGCGATGTTGAATAGTGATGGGTTATTATGATGATGATGATGACGATCATGATGATGAGGAGGAGGAGGAGGAGAATGAGAGAAAAGGAAATTATTTTTAGCAGAAGTGGAAAGTCGAATAATGGAGAGAGAGTGAAAGAGAGAATAGAAAGAACTCCTTAACAACAACAGTAAAATAGAATGAAGTGGGAGAAAATGAATGTGAATTGAGAACAGAGTGAAGTGAATATTTTCTGAGTAAATAGGAGAAAAGTCAACTGGGAGACAGAATGAGAGACAGAGAGGAAGAGAGAAAGTCAAAAACCTATTTAGATCTAATTTATGGAGAAGAGAGATAGAAATGTAGAAAATTGAATGGGAAATAATGTCGAGCTAAATGTTGTTTTAGGGTTTCCCTTGACTGTAGTAATATTGGTATTTCGGTGAATTGTAGATGTGGGGATGCGGAGGATATTGAATGTTGTTGGGTTTTGATCAGAATAGGATGATGTGATGTTAAGTTGATGTTTATGTAAAGAGCGTTTAGCGTTTAGAACATATATTTTTTTTATTATGTATGTGTCGTAGTCTGTCTGTAGTGTAGTCGTAGTAAAAGTAAGGTGGGCTGAATGTTGTGCATGTGCATATGTTTTGCTCAATTGAATTTTTATGATTATGAAGGGAAAACTCAGGGATGTACATAAGTAATGTGCTTAATGATGATTGTTTTAGGTATTGAGGGATGTAGATGATCAAATATGGAGAGAAAGAGGAAAGGTAAAACGCTAAATGAAAGTAGAGCTAAAGTATTTGAATGGCGGTATAGAGAAAGAAAACTCCTCAGCTCTTTAAAATTAGAGGAAAATGAGACTTTTTGAATGCATTTTTTGGCTTGGGTTTTGTTGTTATTGCTGGGTTTCTTTTGAATTGAAAACACAGCAAAATTTTATTATTGTGATTAAAAACTGAGAGAAATAGAGAAAAAAGGGAAACACAGAGAGAGAAAGTTAAACGGTTTTTGTTTTATATATATATGTGTGTATATTATGGTGACGGGGAGTTTAGGGCGGACGTTTATGTAAATAATGAGGGACATTGGGAATTAATTTACGTCATAGTCCTAACCTAACATACCTAGTCCTTAGTCCTTATAATGTAAGCAAAATGCATAAGTAGGAAGGAGTATTTGGAGAAGAATGTACTGTACTAGCTACCTAGGTGCATATTTTTTATGTTTGTTCCATGAAAGATGTTTTCCATCCTGCCTTATTTGTTTAAATTAAAGTGAAGTAGGTATGTACAAGTTCTATGTATGAATTTTAACGAGAATGATAATAGTATGCGCGGTGTGGTGGTGGTGGGTAAAAGTTTAAATGTTTTATGCACAATTTGCGGGTTTTCTATAATGGATCATGTTTGAATAGTTAAATAAAATTTAGGTTAAAGATGATAGCGAGGGTAACATAAGAAGATCGAACACATCACATTTCAAAAGGTGGAAAATGCAACTTAAAAATGTGAAACCGAAACCAACTCTTAACAAAAGCTTCCCTTTCCACTTCTCCTTGATGATGATGATGAGTAGGGTTTGTTTTAACAGGAAATTAACAAATGAAAAATGCACAAGTGGAGAGAAAGAGAATGAGTAGATGAGCAGCAACAGCAACGGAAATGTGCCACCTATCTACCGCTACCTGTCCATCTACGACATTTGTATTGTATCATTCTTTGTTAAGTAAACTGTGAAAGGTATGATTTCCCAGTAATTATTTAACAGTCAACAAGCTACCAACCCTTCTGCTGTAAAGTAAACCCATCTCTTTAGCTTTTCTTTGTCTTCCCCGAAATTTTGTCGCAGTCGCTGCTACTTCATTCACTTTCTCTTTTGGTTGAAATTGTTTGCAATTGAGTAAATTAATAATGCTGTTCTTTCTCCTGTCTTGTCTTTGTGTACGGCTTTGCTTCATCTTCTTCCTCCCACAACCCTCATTAAAACTAATTGTCTTTATCTTCTGTTTAGTGTTGCTGGTTCTATATATTTAGCTCAGGTCTGGGTTGGCTGACAACCTTTTTTACATTTCAATTTAAAATTAATAGGAACAAGAACAAATATGAAATGAAATGGAACGAGCTGTAAATTTTGTCTTATTACATTAAAATCATCATTGCAAATTCAGAAATGAGCGGAACTTTTTTAAAACTTTTAAACTTCCAAACTTTTTAAGCGCGAACATTCCAACCAACAACATCTTCATTAATTTTATTTCACTATGATTATGAGCTCAACTCTGCTACTTTTTTTATATTGTCGCTATTTAAATAAAATTTTGCAAAACAACAATAAATGCGTTTGAGCTAAGATTCCGCGTTTCTTTTTTTCCTCCAACTTTTCTGCGAGTGCAACTTTTTACAGAGCTAGAGGAAGCGTAGCGGTATTTTTGTTTGAGTTTTTAATGTTTATGATGATGAGAAAAATAGTTATTCGTGTTTTTTACTACTTTTTTACTTCCCTTTTGGAAGGGAGGATGCATGCATGCCCTAATTTTACATTCTGTTTGCATATTAAATTTAAATTATTTTCTCACAACAACAAAATGGGATGGCTTTGTGTATGATTATGAAATGAAACGAGAAAAGAATAGAAAGCATTCACTTCATCAGAGAACTTTTCAACATTTTTATACCGCAACTGAATCTAATTCACTTTCACTCTACTATTTTGACAACGAACGTTTTGTTTCTTTCATTTTTTGCGAAATATTTAGCAAACTTCAAAGTAAATTTTTTATCTTTCACTGTTTTTTGCGTCATCATCATCATCGGTTTTTATTTTACTTTGTAAAAACTTTTTTTTATCTCCAGTTGAGCAGTTCGTTTATTTGCTCGTTTTGTTCTTTTACACGTCAAGTCAAACAAAAAACATCAAAAGTTAAAGATTAGCTGCCTAAACAAAAAAAAGAGCGAAGAAAAGAGAATTTAAAATGTTCATATTCATTCTAAAACTACAAAAGTAAACTCGATTCTGATTGTGAAGCTCCAAATGAACTGAAGTTTTTGTTTTGTTATTCTCTTCTTTCCCCAAAAATGACTTTTGACTTTGTTCTTGTTCCCCTTTTACTTTTTGTTGAATAAAGAAAACGAATCAAGTGGCCTGGGCTTTTCGTCCGACAAATCAATCAGTCGATCAGGCATAGAATTGCAATGACTTGTTTTTTATTTCTTTTTTTTTTGTTCTTTGTGTTGTGTAAGTACAAGAAGTAAAGTAATACAAATACAATTCCCTCTTGTTTACTGGTAAATTGACTTGTAAGTTCCCTATGCATACATCAATCCTTCTTTTTATTTATGTACATGTATGTTCAATGAATCGCATGACCTTCTCTTTCGTTCTTGCTTTTATTTCACTCTCTTTTAGCAAATTAAGCATAAATACATTCACTCCTTTTTTACGAGATGTTGTCCTTTTCTTTCTCAAAGAAAGAACGCAAGACGGGCATTCAAAGGATTTCGTTTGGTCGGTCGAACGAATTCAACAGGAGGGAAAGAGAACGAGAAAAGTAAAAATACAGGACAATTGGCGACGATGATTACGTATAAAAATATGTGTCCAATCGATTGAATTGTTTCCTTATTTTATGAGTACGAAGTTCGGAGTTTTTTTTGTTCCTTTTATTTCTTTTTTATTTGAAGAAGATGAACAAGAAAAAAGAAAAGAAACCGAAATCCTCTTAACAAAAAAACTCAAAATCCTTTTCAACCATTTCCCCTTGAAAAAATGACAAAATAAAAGGATAAAAATTTTGGAAAGGCTTTTCTTCTATGGAACTTTTTTTGCTGACCGAGTATGAAAGAGCTGATACAGAATAACTGCCTAAACCTGACCTTTAACAATAAAACTCTGCAGAAACACAGTCAGAATGGCGAGGTTCGGTTGGCAGTGGCATCGGCACTTCAGCAGCAGAGAGCGTATCTGCCATGTCTG
The DNA here is from genome assembly GCA_027744475.1 of Lepidocyrtus cf. sotoi NNG-2020. Taxonomy (NCBI): domain Eukaryota; kingdom Metazoa; phylum Arthropoda; class Collembola; order Entomobryomorpha; family Entomobryidae; genus Lepidocyrtus; species Lepidocyrtus cf. sotoi NNG-2020. Next base: position 4,026 of record JAHZNJ010001071.1, on the reverse strand, counting down.
ATGACCTTTTTATGTGAACTTGCACCAGCAGCAGCAGCTTCATCAGCAAAAGCAGATGAACTACGTCAAAAAATGTAATGAAATGGAATAAAACAGAGAAGCTCTCTTTCAGCTTGAGTTCGTTTCGTTTGGTTCCTCATCTCAACAGGATTTTTTGATGGGTTCTTTATTAGCATGAGATGAGAAGAAGAAGAGGGAAAAGCGAGATGAGATAAAACGAAGAAAGATTCTTTCTTTCTTTCTTATTCCCCGATCTTTACTTTTTCTGTTTTTCTATTCTGCTACTGCTGGAGTAGAGTGGAGGAAAAATGACGAAACTGCAATGACACAGTACAGCTATAATAATGTCGCTGTGTCGCCAGTCACCAGTGCTGCTGCTGTGTTTGTATAGTAACGAGTCAGTAAAGACGGATTTGATTTTGATAGATAAAAAAATTAGATTTGGGTTTTGCTTTCGTCTTTGCTTCCCACATAAATAGAAAATGATGCTGGTGAAGCAATTTTATTTTGCTAAGAACAGAAAAGAGCTGAAAGAGCAGCAGCAGCATAAGCATCACCAGATGAAGCCTGTCTTGTCTTATTTGCAGAGACACCAGAGAAAATAAAATAAAAATGAAGGATATTTTTTTCTTCTGCTGCTGCTGGAGTAAAATGAGCAAACGAGTTGAAGAGTGGTCCATATGGTTTCAATGAACACTTGCATTTGCGTTACGACAGCGCGGCGGTTGCAGTGACGGAGATGAGATGATGGTGGTGGTGGTGGGGTTTTAGGTTCTATATTTTAGGTCTTGCTTCACTATAATCATCATCATCATCACTTAAAAAAGTTTGCTTAGGTTTAGGGGTTTGGTTTAGGTTTTGATGGTGGAAGGTCTTGTTCTTTGTGGTGGTTGGAATGGAATGGAAATGTTGAAATGAGTGGTGGTGGTGGTGAGAAAGAGGAAAAGAAAATAATGACAAGGATTATGTTTATATTCGTGTCACACTGCCACTATACAATATTTTTTTGAAACCGCAACAACAACATCGCAGCGCTCACATCTTCATCATCAGCAGCAGAGCTTTTGTAATGAAATGAAAATGAAATTGAACACAGCTGTACTTGAACCACTAAAATAATGAAAATATTGTGTATTGTGTGTTTTTCAGCAGGTTTAACTTGGATTTGAGGAGATAGGGGAAAAGGAGATTACAGGCATCTGTCCTCAATCAATGGAAAATAATTGTTATTGTAATAAATGGGAAATCTATTGCGTTATTTATTACGCGTATATCTTTCTATAATAAACGGTTTGGTTTTTTATTACGTAAGTACGTGAAAGGAACTATGTAGATCATAAAAATCAATTAAATATTTTTCGGATACAGGGAGAAAGAGAAATGAAAGATAATAAAAAAAAATATTTTGCAACAAAATTAATTGCTCTTGTACGTGAATCGGCTTTCAAATTAGATTTTGGCGAAGGACGAACAAAAATAGCCAAAAAATCATATATTATAAGGAGCAATCCGAATCTGTTTTTAATGCGCCAGTCCAAATTTACTCGGTGGTTCTAGAATCATAATACTTTTTAAATGAAGAAGAAATTTCGGAACAGGAGCTGATTCGGTACCAAATGCTCCGCAACTGTAGCGATTTGAAAACTGATTTTTGGCACAGTATACTCGGAAAGAGTTGCAGAGGGCCGGAATCATATTTAAAAATCCGAATTGCTAATAATTTTGCTAAAAACAATAGAACAAATCGCAAAATTATTTCCCCATGCTTTTAAATGGTCAGCTTACTTGAAAACGTTTTCTTTCATTCTCATTCTGAGCAGTGCATTGCTCTGCTTGCGTGCTTGGGGCAAGCAACTCTCAACTCAAGCATCGATTCGACAGCACAAAGACAAAAAGGTGATCGATGCAAATGAGCAGTTATCGCCTTTTTAGCTATTGATGAACATTTGCAAAATATATTCAATAATTGAAGATTTGTAGTAGTGCATTAGTGTTCTCCCAAACCATCATTTGGTTAAAGTGAAAGGCAAGAAAGGATACGAAATACTTCAGATTAAGTCAA
>JAHZNJ010001070.1:0-11329 GCA_027744475.1 Lepidocyrtus cf. sotoi NNG-2020 | reverse complement strand
AAACTAAAAAAGTTACTTTCAAGCAGTACATTATATATCTTTGTACGTAGAACTTTCTTTACTGAAAATTGTTTTTAGAAAAAAAGGTTCCAAGCAAGGAAAATCTAACAAGCAAAACTACGTTATAACTTTTAACTTTATTTAACTTAAAATGTAAAAATATTTTACGACATAATAAGTATCTATTTAAATGGATAAAAAAGGCATAATTGGAGTCAGTAAGCATTTTAATAGAAAAAGTGAAGTCACTACATATATTTTTTAGATCAAATTGCACAAATTACTCGTAAATCAAATCAATAATCAATCAATGCAACATGCAACTTGAGATCACTTTTAACAGTCAATAAAGTTCTCAGCGTGCCCCGAACCATGATTCTTATGAATATTTTAAAATACATAGTCGTTTTCCGAATTACAAGCGATTCGATCTCCAAGAATGTAATCACAATCGCTAATCGGTTGGTAAGCCTTTCTTTCTTCTAGAAACTTTTCATTGCGTCAAGTAAAACAATAACCTTAATTTTGTAATGTTATTCATGATCATTCAGGTCTATGCTTCTGCATGCTGCATCTTTCTACAAAATTGTTATTGTTTCTGTGTTATTTTATTTATCGGGAATTTAAAAAGATTCACTTACAAAACGGTTATGTAATAAAGTAAGTCCTGCAACCACATTCAAACTGACTGAGGAATCTCACTTTAACGTGCATGAACACACAACTTTTACCTAGCGGAAATCCCGATTTATCAAACTAATTTAAAAATTTAATGAAACGATATATTATGAACCGTCTTGGTTCGTGAGATATTTTATTTCGTTTAAAAAGAATGAGTTAGCGAACAATAAAATTTTGCCAAATGCTGGGCATATTATGTACTAAAAACTGGACATTTAGTTTTGACTTTCGTGTCAGAAATCTCTCGGCCACTACTAGAATAGCCATGGTGAAGGCAATGCAAGACAAACTTGACCACTTTAGTCTTATTTTTGTCGATGTTAAAATCCACGAAATATAAAGTTGTGCAAATTAATAAAACCCTTTATAGCAACATCCTACTAAAACAAACTCATTGAACTAAAGATTTGGCAAAATAAAAATCCCAATACTCCGGTTACAACAAACTACCCAACAGTTTTGCTCATTTAGGAATTGAAATTTGACTTGTATTCAAAAGCGTCATCTCCCAAAAATAAAGTAATTTCGATTCAAAATTTTCTTTGGTATATTGTTACTATAAACGCATGGAATAGTTAGTGAATTTCACCGAGTGTAATGAACTTGAACTGTTGATAAAATAAATTCTGTGAATATTCTTATTAAATGGCTGTAAAGAAGCAAACAAAGTTATGTTGGCATCTTACTTATAACGATTGCAACGGACTAAGTTATACAGCTACGCAGGAGCGTAACTGGCACAATTAAGTCGTGTTGAAAAGGGCGTCTCGTTGACTTTTGGTCTTTATCGTTTGAATTGCCAAGTTTTATGGAACTGTTCTAAAATTGATTTACAAAACATGAAATAATTCCCAATTAATAAAAATATTGGAAGGAATAATGTGTCAAAAATCTCACTTTATGCAACTGAACTTATGAAACGATTGTGCACAGCTCTGCTGGAACCGGGTTCCTTTTTTAAATCTTTGGCATTTGCGTGTAAAAATAGGAAAAAATATGCCACATCTTGCATTTATTCAATTTGGTGAATTTGAAAAAGGTGTACAGCTCATATTCTCATGACAAAAACAAAAATTTTCATTATCTATACGGAGATTTATGCATCAGTTATTAATTGATTACGGTCAGCGAGGCAAACATAGGGGACTGTTGCCATTAGCTTAGCATAATATTCGTTTTTAATTAAAATGTCAATTTTTAAATCAAAATTAAATGGTTGAAAAACCACTTTTGATCTGATCAGAAGGAACCTTTACAAACTGCTAATCGTAATAAAAAATGAAGTAGGTGCAACCCCATTCAAACTGAGGAAACTCAGTTTCACGTGCATGAACACATTTGGCGGTAATCTTAATTTATCAAAATGGTAACATGATGTATGAACCGTTTTGGTTCGTGAGAAATTTTATTTTTTATTGTAATGCATCAGTGAAATTATATGAAAACATTTTTTCAGAATCAAATACAAAAATTAAAGGAAAAAGTGACAATATGGTGGAGAAGAAAATGAATAAAACATTTTACAGCAACATCCTACTAAAACTATAAATCATCAAAATGATGGCACTGCAAAATAAAAATTGCATACGTCTAGTGAAAATCCTTTTATTTTAGAATTACGGAAACTGGGGCAAAGTCAGACTTACTTCTCTTTTTCCTTTGAGACGCATTTACATGAGATATTGCAAAAGTTAAGCTTATTTGTAAAATAACATTATACGCTCAAACTAATTGAAAGGCAATTGAATTGATTCTTTTTGCCTTTTTACTTTAAAAAATAATTGCTGATAGTGTTCATGCTTTAAAGTTAAAGAAACAAATCCACATGGATGAAAATGAAGCCAAAAACTATAAAACTAAATCATGACTTGAGGCTGAGTGAGTGACTTTTTACAGCAAAAAATCATACCGTCTCTTTAATAAACTAGAACATTAAAAATTCATTGTACTTAATATTTTCTCATTAAAGTCTTCTACAATTTCTACAACTGATAAGTTTAGATTGCATAAATGAAATAAAGGGACGGAGACAAGCTACAAAACGTGCATGGAAGTATTTTCGTTTAGGTTTCACATTACCCCATAAAACTTTCACTGCCCTGCCTTGTTAACTTGTTACTCGTTAATTATGCAATAATGAAGCAGAATCACATCACACAACACATGAACAAAGAACAAAGAAGAAGTCTGATTTTGAGAAAAAGGCTAAAGAAAGGCTACTTTTATTTACACAAGGCAGAGTGCAACAGTGCAAGTGAAATGATAGGCAAAAAGAAGGCAATTTGATACATATTAACGTGCGGAGCGAGCGTTTTGTCTTGCGTGTTGAAAAGTGTAGGTAGAGCCTGGTCTGATGAATACCGAGCTTAGGCAAGGCAAAAGTGTCTCAAGGTAAAAGGTCGTCTGACTGAACGTAATATCAGATGGTTTGCGGTGAGTAAACAAAACCATTGAACACAAGAATAAAGGGTAAGAAGACTTTCTTTTTATACTTGTTGAGTATTCAAATGAATGTCAATTTAAATCCTAATTATAAAAAGGTTCAAACATTTAAAAGTTCCTAAACTTTGTTTTTAGTTAAACATCACATCAGTTTTACGTAATAGCTGGTGACGGTTAAAGGGTAATTAATAATATCAATTTATTTAAAGTTAAAGTTATTAACTTATATAATCGCAAAGGTTTTTCTAATAAATAATAAATATGTTTTGGATAGCAGATTCCAGATTCTGTTTAGCATATTGGCGAATGAAATTAGTAAATTAATAATTATCATTGCTTAACACTTTAATAACGACAATTTCATTTTACCACAAATGACAAAAAAATAATTTCTCGTTAATCGTTAATTTGTTTGCTGTAGATTATTTTTGTTTTGCTGCATAATAATAATAATTATATCGCTAAATCATTTGGTTATATAAGTTATATATCATTGTCATTAAGGTTTTAATCAAATCTTCTTTATGCTAATTTTCAGAAAGGTTTCAGAAAGTTAAAATGGTAAGACAGGAAGAAGTAAGTCAACAACAACAACAGCTGGAAATGGAGGAATGCGCACTGTGCAGTAACAATTTAGCAGCAGCTCATCAACAACGTCCGTCTTCAACTTTATCAACACTCCAAACATTTTGCATTGAGTTGATCCACGACACCTTGGAGGAGTTTGGAGGGAGCATTACTCTCCTCCTGGAAAACAGAATTGGATTGTGTAATGAATGCTCAGGAAAGTTAACACTTGTTTTGGAAGCTAATCGAGAAGTTATGGAGGCACAGGCTAGAGTAGAAGAGCTACAAAGGAAGTTTCTGGATGGGTTGGAAAAGTTTCAAAACATTGCTGGCTTGATGGTATCAAGATTGGAAACGCTAGGCACTTCTTCATCTTCCAATACTGCCGCAGTGGTTCATTCAACAGATTCGGTGGCTATGACGGGGATTAATGTTGTTGTACAAAAAGGAATTAAGAATGGTAAATATGTAAATTTTTACACAAAATTCTAAACTTTTTAAACTGAACTAAACATTTTAATTAAAGTTTGAAATGCTCAATTTATGTTTATCATTTTTATTTTCTATAGCAAAATCAAGATTTGAATATCTGCAAGACACCGTGAAGAAAACGAAGAAATCTGTTCTGAATAAATTTAAAATTATTTCTGCTGCTGTTGCTACTGCAATTCCTGTTGTGGCTGCTCCAGCGACGATGACAACGTCTTCAAATTCAAATCCTTACCAGGATTCCAGCTCCAACTCTTCAGTATTATTGCCAAGAGGATCTCCTACTGCTGATGCTGATGATGATGATGACGATACCAGCAGTGGTGACGGCGGTAGGGATTTCGAGATCGAGAACTGTGAAGAAAATGGAGACCAAGTGAAAAGAGAAGGAGAAATTCAACAGTTACAGGCTCCACAGTCGGCAGCGGCAGCTCTTCAAGATTCTGCTCCAGAAGAAGTACAATGCGCCTGAGAATTATGATGTTCACCTATTCCAAGTGAAAACTGAAGCAGTTCTTAGCGAAGATGATTATGAAATTGAAGAAAAGAGTTCGGCAGAAATTGTAGAAAAATCAGAAGCTGCTGCTGCAACAGCTCCAGCCCCAGCTCGAGAGATCTCCATAAATTCAGAGCCTTTAGTGGAAGAAATAGTGAATGTCGAAGTAAAGCAGCCTCAACAAACTTCAACTTCAGAGGAAAGCGCAACAGAGGAAGCAGCAGGAAGTGAAAGCAGGCGGAAGAGCAACGCAAAACGGAAGGAGAGAGAAAAAGCAGCTAAAACGGCGTCACCTGCAAGAAAACGAACGAAATTGGAAGCTCAATTTCCCATCGTTGTGGGTGGACGTGTGACATTAGCGCATCGAGTTAAAGAAATCGAAGAAGATGGTGTCAAGTGCTACTGCGACGGTTGCTCGAAGCCTTTGAAAAATACACAGTTTTATATCTGCACTAAATGTCTAAATGTTGATGAGTATGGAGGCTTTGGCTTCGACCTTTGTGCTTCTTGTTACGAGTCTAAACCTAAAACAAGGCACCGGCATAGAGAATTCAAGCAAGTTACTCACTTAGAGCGATAAGCTCGGGTTGTTCGGGTGAATGAAAAGGATTCAAAGGTTTTGGTCGCCTACAAAAGAAAATGTTCATACGCAAAAGGGATACTTATATTATGCTTATTAAGTTAGTTTTAATGTCATTTGTAAACAATAAAATAATTTTTAATACTTATCGTTGAAAATTCAGTTTTTAATGTAAAATAATGGAGTGATTTTTTATTTTCAATATTCACTTTAATATCCTGCAACAATAATCAAAGTCTTTGGTAAATTAGTAGATTAATTAAGTTACTTTTTTTTTACTTTTACATTGACAAACCAACTTTTTTCTCCTTAAATATTGTAATAAAAACTTATGAGGTAAAGGATAAAGAAGGAGGGATAATACTTAATTATGGTTTTGATTAGCTTGTCTGACTTTGCCCCAATTTCGTTTTCTCTTCTGCCTACACTCTACACGAAGAAAATCCAACAGAAATTGAAATGAGTCAAGCTGCTTTTTGTTATTTGTCTTGCTAATGCTATGCTATGCTAAAAAACGCTGCTGCAAGCTGCACTGCACTGCAATGCGGCTTCCTTTCGATTCCTTTGTGTTTATTTTCATACATGTGATATGTTATGTACAATTTTTAATTTCACCCAGAAATCCAAAAATGAGTCATTCATGCCATGCATTGAATGAATGCATTTTCCTTTCCACTTCCACGCGTTTCGCTCATTCATAAAAAATACTGTCTTGCTTCGCGTTGCGTTCGCTGCTGCACTCAAAAAAATCACATCATATATCATATCATTCTTCATTCATGGTTTACTTATAGATGCTGGAGCTCCTCGACCTCGAGTCTCTTTCTGTTCCATTTATAATGTTTTTTTTTTCGTTCCCTTCCATGTGTTTATAATGATGATCATGAATGATAGTCCTTCCTCGTTACTTACTTACCATTGCCATTGCTAGTTCGTAGTTTTGTTTTGCTTTTTTACTTTTCTTTTGTTTAGATGGTCAACGGTAAAATACGTTGAAAGTTTTGGATTCGTGTAAAAAGTAGTGTCTTGTACGTAGTAATGGAAGTTAGAAATGAAATTAATTATATTTTAACTGATTAGTTAAATTTTACTGTGCTGTTGTTTTGTTTATACATCCGTTGTCCTTTTGTAAACAGTAAAAGGCAACAAAAAGTTTTGCTCTTTAAAAATCCTACCAGTGTTAGTTTTGAAAGACTTGAATTGTTGTTGTAATGTGTAATTCTTATCAACACGAAAATTACGTAATTTGTCAGTGATGATAGGGGCATTCATTGTTAAGCTTTAAAATACTAATTTTTTTTAAAGTTCTCCTCTCCATTAAAAGTTAATGATTGAATTTTCTTCCTGTCACCTTACGGTACAAATAAATCAAATCAGAGACAAAGATAAAAGATAAGATTAAAATTGGGTAAGAATATTTAAAGATCAGTTAATGTTAAATTGAAAGTGTTAAAAGTTTACATTTTTGTTGTTGTCGTTGGTTAATAGTCTACTGCGGTGTGGACTGCTTTAGTAGTGAATAGAGACAAAGGAAGGTTTCATGTGAAAATTAAAAAATTAACATAATTAATTATTTTTTTATTTTATGTTTTCAAAAAGGTCAACCAATTTTCCAAGAAAGATGGAAGGACAGAAAAGTAATAAAGAATTGGAGCTATGCGTCCTGTGCAGTAACAGTAAAAATTTAGCAGCTCCTCCGCCTGTTCTGGACAATACTGGGGAGATCCAAGACCCGTCTTCATCTTCATCTTCAACTCTGCTCCAAAAATTTTGCAATGAGATGTCTCCCGACACTGTGGAGGAGTTCGGAGGAAGCAGTACTCTGCTCTTCCCGGGAAACGGTTTGTGTAATGAATGCACAGGGAAGTTAACACTTGCTTTGGAGGCTAATCGGGAAGTAATGGAGGCACAAAGTCAAGTGAAGGATCTACAAAAAAAGTTTTTGGATGGGTTGGAAATGATTAGGGTTAGTACTGGCTTGTCGCTCTCGAGAATGGAAACGCTGGTGGACGCCTCTTCTTCAAGCTCCACAACTACTGCCAACGTTGTGATGCAAAAGTCAATCAAGAAAGGTTTGTGTATTATTATGAAATGCAGCATAATTTAAATGATTTCAATTAAATCAACAAATCAATATTAATATTTATTTATAATTAAAAAATGCTTATTTGATTTAAACAGCAATTTCGAAGCACAATCGGTTTCTCCAGGACTCAGTAAAGTCGATGAAGGATGCTCTGGATGAGTTTAAAATTGTTGCTGTTGGCGTTGGCATACCACCTGCTGCTGCCGTTGCGATTGCTGCCACAATGATAAGCTCATCATCTCCAACAAAAGAAAAGGCTCCCCCGAGTCCCCATTTTGCTGGACTGGACCTGCCAGAACCAAGTGGACCTGATGCTGATGACGTTACCACCGCCGTCGGTGTTGGAAACAGTGATTCCCAAACCGAAACCGGTGCTGGAGAAGGGGAAGAAGTGAAAGTGGAACCAGAAGCTGAAGGAGACACGTCCATGGAAGTAGGATCTAGCGCTGCAGCTGCTGAGCCAGCGATTTCTGTCGTAGCATCCGAGGCCATTGTGGAAGAAATGGTGAAGGTAGAGGTAGAACATTCTTTAGTGGAAGAACCTACACCAAAAATGGGCAGCGGTAGCCAAAAGCGGAAGAAGAAAGTGGCTCCAGGAACTGAGGAAACTCCGAAGGTGTGAATTCTGCATGTTTTTCTTAGTGAACAAATTTTTACAGTAATAAAATTGTTACTATGATTGGTTTCATTTTTATACAAATAGGCCTCTGACAAGCTTTCGGCTTCATCTTCTTCCCGTAAAAAGTCCAGAGTAGAACCTCCCATGCCCCCTGTCATTGGAGGTCGTGTGACTTTAGCTCACCGCGTGAAAGAAATTAAAGAAGGCAAGGTCCGGGCGTACTGCGATGGTTGCTCTAAGAGATTGAATAAAACACAATTTTTTATCTGCACTGAATGCCTGGAAGTGGATGAGTATGGAAATTATGGCTTTGATCTTTGCTCCGCTTGTCATCGCTCTCGGAAGGAATTACACTGGCATTCCAAGTTCAAGAAGGTTACTCATTCTGGAGATCAGTAAGTTTTGTGGAGTGTGGAGTAAACAACTTCCGGGGAAAGATAAAATATCAAACGCCGCCGCTACTGCATAATGCTAAAAAAATTTTCGTCCAGTCAATTAATAAAAATCCCGTTGATTTTGACTAGTAAATAGCAATGATGTCTTTTGTTTCATTCAATTTGTTGGTTTTAGTTTAATAGTTTAACGATTAACTCAATGACTGTTATTAATTTAATAATTAAGATTAATTGCTTTAGTCAATTTTCTACTTAATTAAGAGGTTCTCTTAGTTTATAGTTTATATACAAACGTATCGTTATAATCGTTAAGTTCCTTTAATCACATAATATCTAATATTACCTAAGCTAATCGTAAGCTATTTTATTTTGTGAGTTTATTTAATTAAAACCAAAGTTTTTTGTTGAATAAAAGCTTTAATGATTTTGCTTTATAACTTTATTTAAAATGACAGAAAATGTATTTTGTTTAAAGATTTTATTCGATTCATATAATATTAGCCCTCATTTCATAATATTATACAGTTTAATTTTATTTTAATTGCAAGTTAAAAATCCACCAAGAAAGGTATTTAAATTAAAATGATTCATTGATATGATAATTCAAGTAAATGTTAAATGAAATGAAATTAAACCATAAAATCAACATTTATTTAAAAAACTAAAAATAAAGACGAAAGAAGAAGAACACAGTTCTGCAAAAGTGTTGGATTTTTATAATGATTTTTATTAATTTTTTTCGAACAAAGTATTACATATGATTATGAAACGACCGGGTTTCTACAGTTCGGGTTCAACATTTTTATTATAAATAGGTATAAAATCTCTCTGATTAAAATAGTCCTATATTCGCGAGACCGTGAAACAGTAGAAATAATTAATCAAAATCAAAACAATATTATTATTGCTAATTAATTAATTAAATAAATAGCGTAGCTGACTTCATCGCATCATTTATATAACACAATTGGAAAAGCACAACGAAACGAATACGAGCAAATAATATTACATAACATTAATACATAACAATCAATTTTATGCAAATAAAACTACAGCTGCTGGTAATGATGATGGGGTGGATAATAATATTGAACATTATTTTGATTTCGAATCATGGCACCACCACCAGAACCAGCAATGGCACCATTGACAGCACCAGCAGAGTAGCCTTGAGGAATTTGAAAATTAAAATTTCCAGATTCAAAGGAGGGAGGTACAGACTGTTGAGTAACGGTGTTGGTGTTGGCATTGGCATTTCCGTTATTTCCCATTCCATAGTAATACTGCTGGTATCCATACGGGTTCATGTTCATGAGCTGCGGAGAAAGCTGTTGCTGTTGCACTTGGCTTTGATTTTGTTCTCCTCCAGTGCTAGAGCCAGCTCCACTATTGTAAGCGTTGTATCCTACACCCCCACCACCTCCAAAAGATGTAACTTGCTGAAGCTGGTTGTGTTCTTGAGGGGACGAATACGACGGATTTATTGTTGAAGGAGGTAGCGTTGGAAGTGGAACTGTACGAAGGGCTGCTGCTAGTGAGCCTAATTTTTGCTGATTTTGTGCATTTGCTCCCAGATGCGGGGATGGACTTGCAGGAGGTGGTTGTTGAGGTTGAGGAGAGCTGCTGCTTCGAAGAAGTTTAATTAGCCCGCCGCCTCGTATCTCCCTTTGGTACTGGCGTCCTCTTTCATTTCTAGAGAGGTTTGGCATCGATAAATAGGCTGCTTCTGAAAAACTCCGCTTTGCTAATGCTGTTGCTGATGACACTGGCACCGGAGGTGCATAAATTTGAATAAGCTTCTTATTCTTTGCTGTTGTGGAAGGTGATGGAATGACTGTTAAAGTAGGTCGGGTAGTCGGGGCAGTACTGCTGCTGCTCGTGGTGGTGGTGGACGTGTTAGAAGGAGCCGCCGTTCCAGTTACAGTTGTTACCGGACCATTATTTCCTACAATCGTCTTTGTCGGTGTTGCACTTGTTGCAGGAGGAGGAACAGTAGAGGTACCGCTACCGCTGCTGTCGCTGCCGGCTGCCAAACGAGGAATAGCAGTAGCAGAAGGCATATCTTTCTTGTGGGTCCTTAAATGTGGGGCAATAGCAGCTTTCTTGCGAATCCCTTTGCCACATGCACTACAGTGAAACGGATAGGCTCCAGTGTGCACCATTTGGTGACTCTGGAATTAAATATTTAATATATAAATTAAACTAATTAATAATTAATAAAATAAAATAATAATTAATGCTTTCAATTTTAAATGATGAAAAAATAAAAACCGTTTTACTTTTTTAAAAGTAATAATAAATATAAATGGCACGTAAAAAAATTATCACCTTCAGGCTATCTTTCGACTTGAATCGCTTATCACATAATTCGCATGTAAATGGCAGCTTAATAGCAGCTTTCTTGCGAATCCCTTTGCCACATGCACTACAGTGAAACGGATAGGCTCCAGTGTGCACCATTTGGTGACTCTGGAATTAAATATTTAATTAGAAGACCAAAATTAAACTAATTAATAAAATAAAATATCAATTACATTCAATTTTAAACGACGAAAATAAAAACTTTTTACTTTTTTTAAAAGTAATAATAAATATAAATGGCACGTAAAAAAATTATCACCTTCAGGCTATCTTTCGACTTGAATCGCTTATCACATAATTCGCATGTAAATGGCAGCTCGTTGGCGTTGGATTGCACCACAGAATTCTTCTGAGCTTTCTCGAGCTTCTTGCTAAGTAACCATTTCGCCTTCTCCTCTTTGTCGCTCCCAGGATACACCTTTCGAAGTGGACGTCCTTCTGCTAAAACGAACCTCTGTTGTGGGAGTGGGCGTTTCCGTGTCTCTTGGCTAACCGTCTTGGGAGGAGCTTCGTTGAGGCTATTATTTTTCTTCACTTGGGATGATGGTGGTGTGACAGAGGAACTTTTGCTGTAACAGTAACAACAAAAATCATTAATAATTTTATTAAAAAC
>JAHZNJ010001069.1:0-11468 GCA_027744475.1 Lepidocyrtus cf. sotoi NNG-2020 | reverse complement strand
GAAGAGACCTGTTTTGTGTGTAAAGTTCACAAAGTAAATGTACCTTCAACTTCAAGCTCCAGCTTTGCTGCATGTGATTGTGTTATAGCTATTACTGCTGTTTCTCACTCGTTCTTGTCCTATCTACTTTCAACAGGCCTTCTTCGTTTTCCCTTTTCTGCTATTTCTGTTTCCCTTTCGTTTCATTCTTTCATTCTTCCCAGTTCATTTTCATTTCCTTTTTAACTTTGTACGTGGTGATGATGGTGGTAGAGCTCCGAGCTAGCTTCCTTCAGCTTTAGCTCTATCTAGCTCCCCTCATGATTTCATTTCATTTCATTCCTTCTTCTTCTACTTTTTCATGCATGCATTTTTCTCCTAACTCAATTCTCACTCCAACGACACGTAACCAACCAGAGCATGCATATATTTAAATCGTGCAGCAGCATACACACAGCCAGAGCCCAAGTAAAGAACAGAGAGAAAAAAAAGTTCCCGTTTTTTCTACAAACGAATATTATACCTATTTCACTATGATATTATCTGCTTCCTTCAATCTTTTCTCTTTTGCTTTGCTGCTGGAATGGAATAGAATAAAAAAGGGAAGTGGAATATACATTTCTTCTTCTCCTTATTATTTTTTTCTTACTTACTTTAGGTATACATATTCCCTTTTCTTGTGCACTTACTTACTTTACTCTTACTGAACAGTTATGCTGTTGAGTTGAGTGAAAATTTTTTTTCTTCTTTTCAGTCGTTCGTTCGTGGCATGGTAGTATCCAATCTAACTCTAACCAAGAAAAAAAGCACTTTCGCTCTTTCCTTTCCTCCCTAATCTTTCTCAAGTGCATGTCTCAGTCTCATGCTCTCTCACTCTCGTTCCCTTCTCGACTCACTATTTTCTTCCTACTCCTACCTACCACGTTTACCTACTCACTGCTACTATGATATAGGTTTTGCAAGTTTGAAGAAAAGAGAGAAAAAAACGAAATAAGCAAAAGCAGCAGCAGCACAGGGCATAATACATAATGCAAAAGCCCTAGAAAAAAATTATTCTCTTCTCAATCTGATTGTGTAACGGAGAAAGAAAGAAAGAAGCATTCGATATTATTAAGTATACAAGATTTTTTTCTTTCTTTCTGTCTTCCTTACTTCTTGCAGGCAGGCAGGGTATCCAATCTATCCAAAAACCGAAGAGAACCAGATGCTTGCTTACTCATCCATTCCCCCAAGCAAGAATTTTCTATTCCTTTGCTCTCACTCTCGTTCACTCACATCACATTGCATCAGCTCAAGCTCAGCTTGTTCAATTGCTTTTTTCTCTTTTGCTTTCCTCTTGAAGAAAAAAATGTACTTCAGTTCACCCACTCAATCTTCGCGAGACTTACTTTCCTTTGTTTTAGAGAGAGGAGAAGCGATGATTCATGAATGGTTGCAGAGGTCAAATGTATGTGGATGTATAACGAATGTAATGAGACAGTCGGGCTACTGGTTTTCTTGGAAAAGGAAATCCTTTTTAATGTTTTTGTGTGTATTTTTTTGTGATTGATGCAATTACGACGTTGTTAATAATTTACAAAAAATATTTGCATACGAAGTTGTATAGATATTAACATGTCCTCTGTGGAGTGTCAACAAAGTATTAAATACAATCAAATTTAAGTATAAATGTTGTAATGATTATCAACAAATTCCAATTTACAACAACCAAGTCCCTCTTTAAAAAAATGCGATTCCCTCTTTGACTTGACAAGAAAGAACACCTTCAAATCTAACCGGAAGAAATCTGATTTCTAAAATGATGAAAAAACGTTTTCATTTCCTTCTCTTCTTCTTTTCCCAGCAACTTCTTCTACTTCTCCTCTTGAGATGTTTTTCCTCCTGTTCATTTCATGTCAAGCTTCAATTTTATAATAACTCATTTCATTTCATTTTTCTCTCTCCGTTTTTCTTCAAGAACTGATAGCAGTAGAAAAAAAGAAGGAGGAAGGTGGCAAATGGCGACGAAGTTGGTGGAGAGGAGACAGAGACAGTAATCAAAATATAAAGTAGATACCTATGAGCCTTGTAGTGGTGGGTGGGTGGTAAGAAGATATACGATGCTGCTGTTGCTGCTGATGATAGACGATGGAAAAAATATGCGTCAAAAGAAGAGAGGAAGCAACCAGAAAAATATTTTCTTCTCTCTTTTCTCTCCAGCTTTTTTCCACCTCATAAATTTACTTACAATGAAGAGTAGGAAAGAAAAAAAAAGCCTTACTACATTTTCATTCATTCACTCGTCTTCATAGTCCATAGTCCACACAATACACACACACACACACACACAAAATGAGAGAGAGGTAACGAAGAAGCTCCTACTTGTTTTTTTATGAAAGAAAAGAAAAAGAAGAAGGCACTTGACTGCTTTCCCTTCTCTCCTCATACTGGAACGAAAACGAACTAGCAAAACGTAACGAAGGAAGAAGAAAAGAAGAAGAACGATCAATTTTTATGTAGGTAAAAAAGTAAAATGCTTACAACTTGAAATGAGGAAAAAGAAAAAAAAGTTGCTTCTACTGCTGCTGCTGCTGCTTTGCTTGGAAAAAAGGAATTTTAGGAACTTATCTCCCCACGTCATTCAGAGACAGCCTTCATGTAATAATATCTATCTCTTGAGGAGGCTTTTAGTTCACTATTTTTCTCTCCGTGAAATGTGAAATTTACTCACTCTATGGCAAGAAGAACCAATTCATTCATTGCCACTACCAGTGAAGTAAAGGAAAAGAAAAGGAAACGAAGGAAAGAAGAAGAAGAAAGTTAAGTTAACATTATCAGCGCAACGTCTCCTTCTTCTTTTCTTCCTATGATGTTTTGTTTGTAGGAGAGAGGATCGTATCATATCATTTCATATCATATCATTCTCTTGATCATCATCATCATCAACAAACACCACCACCTTCCATTTTCTTAGAAGCTATCGCATCACCAACATCAACACCAGTTTTCGAAATGCCAATTCCTCTTAAAAAAGAGAAAAAAAATATGTTTATGTTATACTTATTCGTAGAAGAAGGATAGGATAAACACATATGCTTTCTAAAATATATTTTCCGTTTTATACGAAAATTAAGTTAAAATGAGAAGAAGAAACAACAGCAACATAAGAGCTTCCTCACCATCATCATCATCATCATCATCATCGCCATCATCAGACAGAAAAAAGCTTCTTTTTTTCACTCTAATTCAAGCAGTGATATAATCCAGCAGCTATATGCTATCTGTTTTCCCTTTCCTAGTGCAAAAAATATGTGTTTAGATGGGAAAAGCGCATTTATTTTCCTTCCAGTTTTTTTTTGTTTTTCCATAAAAAATCAACCGGGAAAGGAGTGGAAATGAAAATGGAACTGTATAACTGTAGCAGTAGTAGTAGCAGTAGCAGAATATCAGAGTTTACTTTATGTGTAGGCTGTGGAGTGGAGCGCTGCTGCTGCTGGAGGAACTGAAACTTTTAGTTTTAGTGTTTTCCTTGCTAAATTGCTAAAAATGCATGCATAAATGGGGAGAAAGAAATAAGACTCTAGTTTTTTTGCGG
Source organism: Lepidocyrtus cf. sotoi NNG-2020 (assembly GCA_027744475.1). NCBI lineage: Eukaryota > Metazoa > Arthropoda > Collembola > Entomobryomorpha > Entomobryidae > Lepidocyrtus > Lepidocyrtus cf. sotoi NNG-2020. Next base: position 7,915 of record JAHZNJ010001069.1, on the reverse strand, counting down.
ATGGTGGTGATGCGATGGCGGCGGCAGTGGCGGTAGTGGTGTGGTGATGATAGGGATAGGGCTGCTGCTGCTGTTAGTTCTGAAATGAACGTAACAACGTAACCTTGTTCCTTCTTCGTTTGCTCGTTCGTTATTTGGTTGTTGGTTGTTTGGCTATATTTTTTCTCGAGGCTGCTGTGTGCTGTGCCTAAATAATGAACTAGCTCATATTAAAACCGTGCCATGCCAGAAAGTAAGTGAAAAAAAAGAAGAAGAAGAAGAAAAAAAGGAAGCACACACACACAAACCAAGGTGACTCCTTTACCAGCACTTTTCCACTTTTCTCTCCAAAAAAGCAGCAAGCAGCATAGCACAACAACTCTTTCTCTCTCTCTCTCTTTCTCTCTTTAACCATTTTGTCGTTATTTCCCTTCTTTTCGTGGAAATCATAATGGAAATGCTGCTGCTGTTTTGCTGTTGCTGCTGCTGCTACGACCGTAAAAGGATAGAAGAGGAATTTGAGTTTAGAGTGATCTCTGACATTTATGGGGAGAACAATGCAATGCGTTGAGAATGGGAAATGGGAAAAGCATTAAATGTTATCGACTACTCCTCTACAAAACGACTCAACAAAGACAACGTCGTCGAGTCGACTACTTTTACTCTTGCATAGTTAAAGATATCAATATCAGCAGCTTTTTACTTCACTTGGTCTAGACTGAAACTGAAACTTCAGACTTTAAGCAAATTACTAATGGACGAGGATGGTGATGTGATGGCGATTCTTCTATTAGCAAAAGAAACTAACTATAAGTAGGACTTGGGAATGCATTTGCTTGGTTTTTGCAATTTCGTCATCAGGGAAAAGTTGTGAAGTGGTGACATTGACAAAAACTTTAGTAAAAGGAAATGAAAAAAACTAAAAAGAGAGAAACGAAGCCTTTTTTTGGCTCTGAATAAGTCTTTTCTGCTTTTCTGATTCCCAGGTTTGATGTTGGTTGAAGTGGATTTGGTAGGGCTACTATGGATCCACTTCAACCAAAAAAAACTTGCAAAAACTACTTCAACAACCGCTACTGTGTTATTTCATTCATTCTCGTTCTCGTTCTCGTTCATCTTAATTTTTGAAAAAAAAATTTTCTTTTTTCCTCCATCTTTACAAAATCGTTTCTTCCCCCATCATACAAGAAAAGAAAGCAATCAGAAGGCATTATTGTTATATTTTGTGTAAAATATTATGTAAACTGTAGTGTAACAGCAGCAGCAGAGCAAGAGCAGCTGCCATACCGCCGTAATTTAACATTTTATTAGTATTAGTATTATTACAACGATGATGACGAGGAAGATAAACCTGCATTGCTTCGAATTTAAATGTTTTTGAATAGAAAAGGGTGGCGTTTCCTCAATGCAACGCAACTACTCTTATTCCTCATTTCATTTCTATTCATCATTCAATTCAAACTGAAACAGATACAGTCAAAGAAGGAGCAAAAAGAAGAAGAGAGCAAATGATTGTGAATGTAAGTCATCCTTTTGCTCTTCTGCTCACCGTCACCTTAACAAGAAAGTCGGAAAAAGAGAAAAGAAAAGGGAAGAGAAGAAAAAGAAGGATAATATTGTATTTCTCCCTTTCTCTTTTTCTCTCTCTTACAGCTTTTTAGTCCCCATATCATTCATCGACTTCATTCATTCTCCACCACCACCACCAACTCAAACACGATCTTCATCCGACAGCAAAAGATGGTGGCAAACGCAAAAGAAAGAAAGAAAGAAAAAGCAAAGCTCTTTTGAATTTACATCGAAACTGCTGCTGCTGCTGCTGATGCTTTTGCTTGTTCTTGTTCATTTTCTCGTTTTCCGTCTGCTCCGCCGATACTTGAGCTTGTTCAGTAGTAGTTCTGCTGATGCTTCTCTTTTTTCCAGAAGAAAGAAAGAAAGAAGCAGATTTAGATGAATGGATACGTCTATGGATAGCTAGCTCCCTAATCATTTTATTTATTCATGACCATTTTCTATTTCTTTCTTTCTCTCTCTCTCTCTCTCTCTCTTTGCCTCCCTCTCTTGTTCTTCCTCCTTTTGCTCTCTGCTTGAATAGGCAGATAGATAACAAGCAGCAGCAGGAGGAGAAACAGCCGTAGAAAGAAAGAGAGAAAGAAAGAAAGACAAAAGACACTCAAATTTACATTCATTCATGTTCCACATATAAAATCAAATGGGGACGGGGAGAGAAGAAGAATGGAGAAAATTGCTGCTGCTGCTGCAGAGTTGATGTGAGTAGCGAATAGGTAGTATCATCCTATCATCCATGCACAAAACAGCGTTATCAACGCCATGACATGTCACCACCGCCACCACCACCGTCATCATCATCATCCACCTCATCCCATCCTCATCTGCAACCACCACCACGGAGAAACGCAGCATCGGCAGAGAAACAAGGGACCGTCAAAGACACAGAAAGAGAAAAAGGAGGAGTAAAAGTAAAGCTTGTATTTTATGTGAAAACGTAGTGACTACTCAACTCACTATTCACATGTATGAATGAATTTTCATGCAGAATAAAAACATTTTTTTGCTAGCAAACGCAAATGTTCTATGTTCTTTGCTGCTGCTGCTGCTGCTATGCTGCAGGCAAACGTAGACACTACCATCCCCACCGCCAACTTACTATCATCATCAACATCATCATCATCGTGACTGTGTGACGCTCGTTGAAATTTCACATTTTTTTTCAGAGAAAATACAATTTCCTTCTTACTCACAGAATCCAGAAGGAGAAAAAGGAAACCAAAGAAAAAAATATTATATATCTCCATCCATAAAAAATGTTTGTGGAGGAGCTGAGCTGCTAGCTAGAAGAGTTTTTGTTTGTGAGATAAGCAGACATATGGTTTGAAAATATTTTGTAGATATTTCCCATATTATTATTATTTCGTTTCCGTTGTTCCGAAGCTAAAACAGTACCTACTTTGCTTTTGCTTCACTTTACTCTGTTCAGTTCAGTAAGTTCCCGGTTATGGATGAAATTTTGTGATTTGGATTTTATTTTTGGATATTATTGCTTAAATAAAAAAACAAGCGTTGCGTTGTTTTGTTGCTTGTTGGGTTGGTTGAAAAAAAGGACATGAACGAATAAATGTTTGACGGTGACAAAGTCATTGCAAATCCGTCCGTTTGTTTTTCTCTTTTTCTTTCATATCCGTACTTAATAGAGGAGAAAATATAAATTGTTTGAAATAGCAGCAGATCTGCTGTTTGTTGCTGTTATGCTTGTTCACTCTAATACAACATTGATCCAAAAAAAAACTTCCTTTTCCAAAATAAAGTAAAGTTTTTCCCTACTGACGACGAACAACCAGAATAGCAGCAGCCGTGAGCCGTGAATTCAACTGGCATGGTGGTTGCTTGCATGGCATTATCATCGCATTCCTCTTTTAATATGTATCCCAGTGGTACCGTCCAATCCAAATGTCGCACAATAACGGCAGCAATAGCAATAGCAGCAGCAATAGAGCAAAAGCAAAAACTCAATCTGTATTGCATTGCATTGCATGATACTTTTCTTTGTTTTTTGTTGTTATGAAATTGTTACATTTTTACGTTTACATTTATGCCTTTGTTGCCTTTTCTCCATCTCTCTCTCTCTCTCTTTCTCGTTTACTCTAACTTCTGCTATGAAAATAGGAAAATACTTTTTTTTAGAGGGAGAAGAGGATTGCTTTTTTTATTCTTGCTGCATATCCTCATCAGTCTACTTCACCACCACCACCACCTCCACACAACCACCACCGCCATTCCATACACTACTTTTCTCTTCTAGGTTTTTTTGTGGAAGAAGTCCTTACTCAGCTTACTTTACTTTTTTTGTAGACATTTTTTTTAGTATTCTTGAACGAACGAACGAACGAACGAAAGTGACTTTTTATTTTTTTTCTTCTTTTTCTTTGTTGAGTTGAGCTGTGTATGCATTTGAGTTGAAGTAAGTTGGAAGTAAGTGAGAGCCATTTCCCTTATCGTTTGGAAAGATCGTCGTCATTCTATCGTCGTCCGTCATCGTTGCTGCTGCTGTGTTGGTGGTGGTGTTTTGCTGCTGCTGCTGCTCTTTATATTACTATTTGTTTTTTATCGTAGATATCGTAGTATTTTTTCTTTCTTTTAGTTTTTTCTTTACAGAAAAGCTTTAGAAAGGAANTTTCTTTCTTTTAGTTTTTTCTTTACAAAAAAGCTTTAGAAAGCAAGAAAATGATGCTTGTGCATGCATTAGGAAAGCAGAATGGAATGGTAATAGGGCTCAAAGTCACTTTGTTTTCCCTTTTTATTATTACTGTTGTGTTTTCTTCAGTGTGTGTGTGTGTGTGCAAAGGAGACAGCGTCATTGCATTTGTTGAGTGAGTGAGTGAGCTTGAGCAGCTCTCGTTTGTTTTCTATTTCTTTCTCCCCTTCTATTTCTATTTCTGCTTCTTTTGGCTCTCTTTCTGTCTAAGATGATCGTGATGATGATGATGATGACTATGCAATAGTGCTGAGTGACTCACTCAAAAATACGAATTTAATGGGAGGCACTGTATGCAAGGAATGTAAGAGTAATTTCAGTCAACTTTTCTTCTATTTTGGCTAGTCTGTCGACCCTGACTTGACTTGAGTAGTAGAATGAATGCCATGGCATGGCAAAGCATCATCATCATCAACAAGAAAGATGAGGAGGAAAAAAGAAAAGCAGCAGCAGCAACAGCACCAGCAGCATAGCATAAGCACCACCACAGCTCTACACCACTGACTGCCACCACCACATCCACCAAATTCAATACCGCTGTCTCCTTTGCACATCACCAAATTCAATACCGCTGCCAACAACAACCTGATTTGACTGTTGAGTTTAGTTTTTTTTGCTATTCTTCTTCTCCTTCTTTTCAAACTCCCTTTTCTTATTCAAATGAAATATGCTTAACTATTTGCATATTATTGTATGTTAATATATTATCGTCTCGTCGTGAGTACTACGTTACGTTATGGAAGGTGATATGCATCTGCTGTTGTTGCTGGTATGCTATTGCTGCTGCTGCTGCTTTCGGGAAAGTTTCCTGTTTGGCTTCTGATTTGAATAAATATCCATTATAAACAGATGGAGAGAAAGGCAAGAAATAAGTAAAACGGAGAAAAGGTAAAGAAAGAAGAGGAATTGGTTCGATGTTCTGTGCTGCGGTTCAGCTCAGAAGTTCCTGGTTTTGGATTTGCATTTGACGTATTATGTGCATTCTTCTTCTTCTTCTTTTCCTTTTTTGAATGGCTTTTGTGTTCTGTTCTGGCCTAACATAAGCAAAAGCAAGTCACATTCGCGAAGGTAGGCAACCTTACTTTGACTAAAATTTTGTTGTTCCAGGAAGAAGAAAAAGTTGTAGAGAAGGAAAGAGAGGAAAAAGGAGTACGTGATTAGACAATTTGTTCCAGATGAGACTTTTACTTTTCCAGCAATGGAATGACATGGCATGGCTTTTATATTGGAGATCAAAAGGAGTAAGTAAGGAGGTTGGAAATAAGAAAGACGAAGAAAACTTCTTTCTTCTTCTTCATGAGAAAATATCATTCAACTGTCACAACAGCAGTAGTAGCAGCAGCAGAACTTTTTTTGCTGGGTAAGAGAGAAAGAGAGACGACTCTGACTTGACTACCTTTGCCAATTCAATGAATCCTTTTATGTGTCTTCTTCTTCTTCTTCTTTCCTTTTCCTTTTAATATAAATGTGCAGCTGTAGCTTTAGCTGTACTACAATTTGTACTATTGGCCGGATATTTGTCCTGTTTCTAGTATTTTTTGGATAAGTACGGAAAGGCCAGAAGAGGGAAAGGCTAAAAAGACTCAAGGAAGGATAATAAAACCAGATGATGAAGAATGGATGCGGATGGGGAGAGACGAAGGGCTTCTTCATGGAGGAAGTTTGAGTCTTTGAGTTGGAGTTAGAAGTTCTGGAAGAATAGAAAGAAGCTGAGAGAGAATGAATAGAATGAAATGAATGGAAGAAGTCCTTTTCCTGCTTGCCTTCTCCTAAGCTTAATAATATCCTTTCCAGGAAGCATTGAAGAAGAATGAAGAAGAAGACGTAAAAAGAAGTAACAGGTTCCTTCCTTTAACATTCAGATGGAGAAACAGCTTCTCTAAGTTTTGTCATAAATGCTGCTGTAGAAGATTCATAATTCATATTCGCTGTTTTGCCATGCAATTCTTCTAAAACATTGTTCAATAGACTATAGGAATCGACCTGATAATCTACGCATCTGCTTTGATTCATATTATAGTAAAATTAGTTAAAAAATATGTTGGCGTACAAGACCAATAATTGTACCTAATTTTGAATTTAGCTTTTTGTGTTTCAAACAAATAATACAAATTTTTTTTATTATTTTTCATGTTTTATTCCAGAAAGTGAATCCAATATGTATCCGAATTCGATATTATTAGGATTCCATTACATTACTGCATTTTATCCCATGTAATAAAATAAAACTCATTCCTCCATCGCTTAATGTATTTCTGATATCGATACTCATTCTATACTATTAGATCCAATAAAAGTTGTTAAATTACAATAAGTGCCTTTTATATCCGTTTTACTTTTTTTCCGTAAGTATTCTATAGCTTCTTGATCCAATGCATTTAGTATTTTTTTCGGTATTTCTATTTTTTTCTTCCAGTTTTTTTTATTTGTAAGCAATAATCTTAAAAAACAAAAGTCTAAAAGGTTCTTTTGTACAACATGCTATTATGCTATTTGTATTATGGGAAGGATCATAAATAGAAATGAAAATGTAGAAAATGGAGTTGATGTGTAGAAATGTGAATGGGAGTATGAATTTGAAAGGAGTTGTTGAGGAATGTTGTGGAGGAGGACTGAAACCGAAACCATAACCAACCAACCACCCAACCCTCTCTCTCTCTTCATCTTTTTTTCTCTCTATCTCTTTCCTCTCCATCTTCTTTTCTTGGAAATGTAGAATTTTACCTTCTCTAATTTCATGACGGTTTCAAGTGACATGTGGTAATGTAATGTAATGTAATGGAGAGGAGAAGGAGCAAAAAGGGAAGAAGAAGAAAGAGGATAGGAGGGAGTGGATTCCAAAAATTTCCACAAAAATGACATTTTTTTCTTCTTGTGGAAACTCCAAACCTCCGAAAAATTTACTGCTTTTGTCGCATTTATATCCCAACCATACACCACACCGTTCCTTTCTTCAACAACAACATCATCATCATCGTCATCATCATGATCTTCATCCTCCCTTCCACTTTTAACGTTTTTCTTCGACTTCTTCTTTTACAACAACAACAGCGGCAGCAGCAATTTAAATGCTGAGTGAGTAGGTACAAGGACAAGATACAAGATATGGCCTTGTCTTGTCCATGCTTCATCCTATTCAAGTGATATACGAATGCTTCATCATTTTTCTCTCCCCATACGTGTTTCTTTCCTTCACCATAAAGAATATTATTGTTTTTTTGTTTTTTGTTTTTATTTTCTCTTTTTCTCAACACTTTTCCTCAATTTTGAACATTATTTGATCTTCCAGTGAACCAAGTAGTGTCAGTTACCCGCTCGAGTTAAGTATTATGCAGAAGGTTTTGTTAAAACGACCTTTTTTACTTCCTCCCTTAAAATAAAACAAAATAACTGGAAAAACATAAATTTTCTCTAAAGTCTGTGTGCACATCATTATTCTGCATCTGCATCCTCATTCGTTTTCAAACGAAGGAAACGTAATGCAGAAGAAAACCATTTCCAATGTCTGAAGCCCGTTCACGATGATGATGATGATGATAAGTGAAAAAAACTTATCTTTTCATAAAAGAAAACATGTTTACTGACCAGCTCAGTCTCAGACTATTTCTCTAGTTTTTTTATTTTTGTTATATAGACCAGAACAAAATAAAAAAATGAACGAAA
>JAHZNJ010001068.1:0-11337 GCA_027744475.1 Lepidocyrtus cf. sotoi NNG-2020 | reverse complement strand
GAAGAAAGTGAACCGGAGCTAGAAGACGATGATGTTGATGATTTTGACGAAAGCATTGAAAGGGATGCATCAGAAGGGCCGGAGCACGATGACGTCAGTGATGAAGCCTCAGACGATGAAAGCGAAGAATCTGAGGATGAGAAGGAGGAAGTTGATGAGAGCGTTTCTGGAATGCAAACTTTAAGCGTTAGAGACAAGCAATTGGAAATTGAAAAGGGACGGTCGACATTAAATCAATTAAGTACGTAGCACATTTAGATTTGAAATCGTTACAACGCATTATATATTATTATATAGCTAACTCGTATTTGAATGATCCATTTATAAGCACATTTAAGGTACATAATATTTAAAATACTTTAACATGGTTTTTGTATTTTAGGAATATGGGATTCGTTATTGGAAGTAAGGATTCGACTACAGAAGATGTTGATCGATTGCAATCGTTTACCTACCCAGCCTGACTTTGAAACTATAGCAGGCGCCGTAAATATGGATAAGGAATCGAGTGTACTTCAAAAGAGCCAGGAAGCTACTAAAGTCCTTCTGCATGAACTTCAGCGTTTGCAGGTATGGATCCTTTTATAAACTCTACTTGGTTTAATTATTAAATTAAATTATTATTCCTGGACTTTCATGTCATGGCTTTTTCTTTTCCTCAGGAAATACTCGTAGAAAAGAATTCAGAAACCAAAAAGGCTCTGGAATCCAAAAAGGAGGACACTCCTGATGAATTGAACGAAGAAATAACTTCAGAAGATGAAGAAAGTGTTAAGGACGATTCTTCGGAACCTGGAGCAGATTCACCAAGAAAAAGAAAAATTGGGATGAGTGAGCTTCTAAAGAACGCTAAAAAGTCAAAGCCGGAAGAATTTCTTGCCAAATCTCAAGAATCGTTCGCCCAGTTTAAACCGTACAGAAATCAGATAATTCAAAAATGGAATGATAAAACGCAGTTTGCTGGAGGAAAATACAACAAAAAATCATCTGCGCATCACGTTTCTACATTAAAACAAATCGAGCAGATCCTCTCTAATAGAGACAGGCTTGTAAAGAGGACGCAAATAAAGCGATCAAAATATTCTGTTATTGGCGACGGAAGCAAAACAACAACGGCGGAAGTAGATAACAGCGAAAACGTCACAGACGGAAATCAAAATCATACTAATCCATTAGTGCAATTAAATAGTTTTTATACTTTAACCGAATAAATATTTACACATCATCGGATCGAGAATTTATCTTATTATAATCATTAATCGATTAACTTTTATGACAATCTTTGGCTTGTATATGTCATTCCAAATCCCAAGGCATACATACATACTCACATGGCCCCAACCACATTCTTTTGACTGATATGCATGTGGTTCCATAATTTCCTATCCCATTGTTTTTATTTTTTAATGTGATATTTTATTTATGAAGTCATAAAAATTACGCGCATCGTTTGTCTTGTTCATCATAATTTACATTTGTTTCCATTTGTGCCTATGACTCGTCGTCATTCATGAATCATGAATGACATTATTTAACCTGCGCAATGCAATGCACTAATTTAGCCTCGGTGGAAAATGCTTGGTTTTGTTGAACTAAACTCAATTAGAGACTTTTTTACAATTTTTATAGCTATTTCAGTTTCGTGCTCATCTACTATTAATTAACTACATACTGCTGATACTACTGCATATAAACATTGGGCAACAAGATAAGTTTTATTGCTGTAGTAGAAGCAGATTATAAATATCATGTAAAAGAATAAAATTGGAAATTATGACTTTGAATACAATAGGTGAAATTAAGTCTAAAAGAAATGAAGATGATTAAGATGAGTCAAAAGTATTACGCAGAAGAGGTCTCTGGCATGGTGGCATGCCATGTATCGCTTACGTAGAAAGGTCAACGTCACATTTACATCAACCTTGTGCTAGAAAAATGGCTGCCATTCTTTGTTAAAATATTCATTCATAATTTATAAATAAAAAGGTTAAAAGATATTTGGAAATGTAAAAGTTAAGAAGCTTAGAGCTTAGGATAGGATGATAAATAAACTGTGCTTGCATTGTGTAATTTTTAAAGTAATACCGTAGTCCCAGCCCCGATACATATTGGTTTTTTGCAAAGAAAATAGCTTTAAATTATAATTTATTTTATAATATTATACAGTTCGCAATGCGCAGTAAAGTCTTCTTTCTCAAACATTTGAAATGTATTTTCAATGCTTACCGATTTTGTAAAACTAGTTGAAGTTGAATCATATTTCACTTCACGTCCTTTATGTGCTGCGGTAAAGGCAGACGATTCTCCAATAATGTAGTTTAATGTTTTACAGGTTCTTTTTGTTGTGGTTCATTGAAACATGATCATGCAATCCAGCATCAATTTTTTTCAAAAACTAATATTATTATGTAAAAACATTATAAATTATTCTGCTTCTGCTGCGCTGCGTATAAAGTTCTGCTTTTTTACGATTTGTCAAGTCATCATTACATTACGACTGCATCGCGTTTTACTCGCTTATATTAGCTTTGTTATGGACATATAAATGGTTCTTTTGCATCTCATCTCCATTGGTATATTTTTAATACATATATATTATGTACTTTACGTGTTTTTTTGTAGAAAAACATTTTGCGCTAACTACAGCTATCACAATCAGTCAATTAATATGTTCATAATCCGTGCACAGTGCAACGTGTTTAATACTAATATTTTTGCAAATACTTACACAAGGTTCGACATGTATGAAAAATTCAATGATGCTGGATAAGATTAATAAATAAATGTCCGATGTAGCGGAAAACTTTCTACTTTTAACAATAAAACAACATAGTACTTTATGTAACTTAATCCTATTTTTATTGCGATGCTTTCGTACCTGCCTAATTAATGTTTTGGTTTTCCTCTGTTTTTGCAATTTTTGCAATTGTAATCGTTCATGAATATTTGTATAATGTAGTAATCGTATCATCAGAGACGAAACAAAAATACACTTAAAACAAATTTTTATCAATTTGTCAATCAAGCTATAATTACACAAATATTTACCACACTTCAAAAGTTCCATAATAATAACACTGCTGCTGGCTAATGTAAGTGATAAACATTTTATACCTTACCAATTTTCAATAAGTTTTACTGCGGTAAGTGCAAATAGAATTATTAGTCACAGATAAGCGAAAACGACACAGCAGCAACCGAGTTTTGCAAAGCTGAAAATCTTATAGTCAAGTCAGTTAGTAGCATACATATTATGTAAGAGTTTTTTAGCAATATAATCCTGCAAGATTAAAAACAGTTTTGATCCAACTATACTTAAACAAAACATTTATGCAAATATGTGTATCGATCATATCGTATTAGTCATATAATTTTTATTACTCTATGCTTACCAAAAGACTGAAAACAAAGTAAATCATGAAAACGCACAAAGAGTTTTCTTATGAAACGAAACTAGCTACTCCATATTCCATAATATCCATAATACGTGTTGCTGGCATGAGTTAGCTTACATAAACAGAATCCAGCCAGGTAGAAAAAACTTGCATTGCATAGAATTACATTTATACCATACCCAATTCCCAATACATTTTTATATCAATGTAGGTATGTATGTATCTAATTTTAATTAAGAGTAAGAAAGAACCAAGCCATATTATAGTCATAGGTATTGTTGACTAATTATAAAAAGTATTGATATTGAAAAACTGGCAATAAAGCGAAGCTTCTTTCTTATCCATGCAGATACTCCATAGTCCAGTTCCAGTCATTCAGCCATTTCAGTCATGTCTATTTCATTTTCATGTTTACGAAAAAAGAGGAGTAGAAAGAAGTATTTATCTAATATTGCTTTGCTGCTATCATTCATCAATTCATCATCATCACACAAACAAGTTGAGAAATGAGCCAAACAACATAGCAACAAGGTGCATGCATAAAAACAGACAAACAAAGGATAAAAATCTACTACGCATACACTCAAAAACAAAACTGAAAAATATAAAGGCATGAACTGCAACATCATCACTATTTTATCACTAGCAAAGCAACTCAACAGAAGAAGTAGTAGTGGTGGTGAAATGTGAAGTATCAAATCATTTCATTGCATTGCAAGCAAGTAAAAAAATCTTCCGTCTTTTCTCATCTCTCTCGTTGATTTTTTGCCATTCGTTCTTTAAAATATCATCTCTTCATCATTCACCATCATCAGTTCAGCACTGCAATTTACAATTACAACAACTACAAGTCTGTGTTTCGCTTGTCGTCGTCAGTTACTTCTCTCCTCTGCTCTGTCGATGCAGATTTGCTAAAAAAAATACAAAAACAAGTGGTTTCTCCTTGATTTCTCTTTCACTACCGAAAAGTTCAAGCTGGTAAGTTTGCAATTTACTTTTAATTTAGTTTTAATAGTTAATTTTATTGGCAGGGTATTAGTGCGATTGGGATTGCATTATTTTTTAAAGTTTTTGATTCATTTGTCAGTAAGCAAAAGGCAATATTTGAAAACAGCTTTAGTAGAGAATCAATCAATTAGGAAGTAGAAAGGCTGTTAGTAGGTTTTATTAGTCAAGGACAAGGTTGCTTTTCGATTTTTGTCCATTTCTTTACCATATGGATGGAGATTAGAGATTTGTGTGAAAAGATCTAGAGCAGTTGTGTCGGATTTTGGGTCAGGTACGAAGAAATGTTTGTTTTTGGGTAATTTTCAGTACTTAAGCTTTGCTGGTAAGTATTAGGTATCAAAAAGGTACCAGAAACAATCTATCTTGCTCAAATATACAACGCATGGTCGTGGTGTGTGTAATGCTTATCCAGAGCATAACCTAGGCATAATCCTTGTTTGAGTAGCAGTTTTTCATTTTTGGGGTTTGCTTATTGCAATGCAATGAAATGATTTGTGTGAAAAGATCTAGAGCAGTTGTGTCGGATTTTCAGGTACGAAGAAATGTTTGTTTTTGGGTAATTTTCTGTACTTAAGCTTTGTTGGTAAGTATAGGTATCAAAAAGGTACCAGAAACAATCTTTCTTGCTCAAGTATACAACGCATGGTCGTGGTGTAATGCTTATCCAGCATAACCTAGGCATAATCCTTGTTTGAGTAGCAGTTTTTCATTTTTGGGGTTTGCTTAAAAATTGACTGAACTCTGAATTGAACAAATCATCAGCAGCAGGCAAGCAAACAACAACCAGTCAAAACTATACTCGGCTTCATAGTACAGTAGCAATAGCAATCATTCATCCGATCACATTCTCAAAAAGATTTTTCCTTCGTCCTTGTAAAACTTTAAGTTTAGGTCTCCAGCAGAAATCAGCACCTGCCTGTCCATTCCATTGTGCTGAATTGATTTTATTTCTGTATGTGCTTTGTTTAATATTTTGCTGCAGTATCAACAACATTTATTTATGTACCAGAGAAATTAATTATATCTGTATTCAGATAACGTTAAGTTATTAATTATGCATGCATGCATTGCAAGGGTGGTATTTTTTGTAATTAATTAACTTAGGCAGGGTAGATTAAACAAATTATTGTTTTTACTGTTTTCCTTAATCTTTGTTTTTTCTTTTCTTTCGCAGATACAACCTTGATCTTGACTTGATTCTCTAGTCGCTCGCTTTAACGCTTATAGACCTGCGAAGGAAGTATTCTTGTAAAGACATCTTTGTGTACCGTGCCAGAAAACAAAAACCGACAAAATGGATACTGAAGTGGATCAATACGAGCACTACAACTATGATGCTGACAAGTACGTGAACAGTGGTCACAGTGGAAAGCAAAGGACCAAGAAGGAGGCGGCTGAACATTCCAATCACGCGGATCCAAGTGGTCATACTAGGAAGATTCAAACCAAGCTAGGAAATACTGAAAAGAATAGGAAAAATAGCGGGGGTAAAAGTTAAAGAACGCTGGTAAGTATGATTTTACAATTCGAGCAATTTTCAATTGTATCAGTTTAATCGTGATTCGGGCTTGATTTGTTCAATTTTTAATTGTTTGTTTTTCACAGATTCTTAGCCCGTTGAACAACATGAAGCAAGCTCCGGCCATATACTGCAGAAAACCTAAATTAGTTAAGAAGCTATAAATGTATTGAATATTATTATGAGTCCTTAAGAATTGTTTGGAAATGTATTTTGTGATTTTTCCTTTGTACTTCTTTTTCATGCATTCATACAACAATGAAAGTATACTTTATTATTATCATTAGTCTTTTTTTTCTTACGTCGAACGTCTAACATTGATGAATTCTTAATCTATGTCTTTATATCCAATCGATCCAATTATAACATTTGGAAATTAAATTCTTAACTATCTGTACCGAATCATAATGAAATAGTAGATAAATAAAAGCAATGTCGTAGTTGTAACAAAATTAATAATCATTCCTGGTTTTATTTTATTTTAAACTAGGTGTTACATCATCCAATCTAACAATTTGTAAATGATGCATCATTTTATTCTAATACCTACATACATTCATGGACACGACATTCAGCTGTAAGACCCTGATCCATTCAGTAGAACTTCAGTTTTTGCATCAAGTAATCTATCATTTTAATTAAATACAGGTTAAGAGTAACTGTTATACTGGAAGTAGTGAATTGTTTTAGGAAATTATCTAGCCAAACCTTTTCAAATTCAACCACATTTCTGTCTGACGAGCAGCATTTGTTTGGCATTGCTCCAGCTCTGCCATTTCCACTGTCAGTGATTTCTGAAGTCTCTCCTGACCCACTATTCTGGTGAGCATTCTTTGTCTATGTGATACGAATTAGCAAATTGATAAATGATAAGCACGCTAATGTTAGGAGAGGTAGACTACGGACAATGGAATAAATAATTCATTTTACCGAAATGATCCAGTGTTGCTAGAATTTGATCCTGCCTGAAACTCTGTCTCTGCTTCCGCTCGTTGCATGTTTGCTTTCAAAACGGGTATTTCAGCAGTCATTCGAGAGGTTTCTTCTTGATTTTTAAAAATTTCTTCCTTTAGTTTGTTGGATCTCTGTTAAAAGAAATGGTAAACCAATGTAATCCAATGTCGTTCCTTCCAAAAGATCTGTAATCTGTGGTAGTATATTGACTAAATTACTAATTGAATATTACATACTGTTTCCATTCTAGAAATAGATTGTGTAATTGGTCCCATTTCCATTTCGTACGAATTGCTCAATCGCTTCTTATGCAAGTCCAGAGCTTTCAACTCCTGCTTTGCTTCAATTACTTCTAAAGTTTGAATATGAGTTTTATTTTAAGCATTTTGCCAACTCTTACGATTCTTGTTCTGAACAAACATTTTATGTACTTATTAAGTAAAAAGTACCGTTAGTCAATGGCTCAAGATCTGATTTCTTTGCTTTCACTCTCTCTTGCAATTCTCTGGCTTTCTCTGTCATCTCATAAATGTACCGTATCTTCGCTTCTTCACTTTGCTCCTGTGCACTCAGGTGCTGCTGCCCAAGTCTTTCATGAACACAGGAAAATCCAACCAAGCCAAATTGTTCTTCAAGCCTTTTCTATTAATTTGAAGTGTTTTTAAAGAATGTTAGATTTTGAAATGTAGGTTATTACAATTGTAAATTACTTATTAATTATCATAGCGTGTGAGATTACCAATTTTTCTACAGAATCCTTGAACTCTTCTTCAACAACCCGCTTAGTTGTGGACATCACGTTTATCTCAGACTGTATTGTAGACAGCTCTGTCCTCATTGATTTATACCGAGCAGCTTTCACCTTCATCGTTTTCACATACTCCTTGTAATCTCTTGTGCTTAAGCAAGGTACACCGTCTGGGAACATTTTTTTCCTCTGTTCTCGTTTCTCCCTCAGATTATTCTGAGTTTCCAGCATGTCTTTCCTGGACTCTTCCAGTTCTTCAAAGAGTTGGAGCTTCTTTTTCTTATTTTGATTCGCCTTCTGTCGAGCAAATGATAAGCTAGCATCGTGTCCCTGAGATTGCAATGTCTGTTCAAGGTGTCGGATTTCTTTTCGTGCTTCGAAAAGCTATGAATAAAAAAGGGTTTGTTAGTCTTTAGGTTAATAAGCGGAAAGTATTCCATTTTGATTGGGTGTAAGGTGTGAATTAAGCCTGACTCGGATTTTCGTTGCTTCAAGATCAGAGGGAAACTCTGGAGATAAGGAAATTGCCGCTTCCAATGACAAAATCTTCCTTTCCGCTTCTTCAATATCTTGAGGAATTTTGTGTTGCACAATGAACTTCATGATTTCGCAGTTCTGCTCTGTCCTTTCCAAAACTCCTTCTGGACTGCTGTGCGAGTTCAGTTCCTGAATTTCAAGAAGTTTATTAGACAGGACGTAGGTTTTCTTGTCATTGTTCCACAGCTTTCTCTCCTCCATATAAGCTTGAGAGGTGAGGCGATTCTTTTCTGCTCGTGCAAGTCGTACTTCCTTAGCAAGTTGTAAATATTCTTCCTCTCCTGCGATATCTCTTACCTAATCAGAATCACATTTAAAGACAACTGTTCAAAATGAGAAAGTTTTTTATTATTATTATTTCATATAGCATGATGATTATTGATTAGTATTATGAGAGTTTAGCAACATTGCATTTCAGCATATCGCGTTTCCGGGAGCACGAATCGACTTCTCGCTCTACTTCTTTCAAATCATTCACTAATTCTCCGACACCTTTATGGACCCGAATTTCTTCCAGCTTTTTATGAACTTTTTTGAACTCATTGATTTTTTGTTCATACTACAACAGTAAATAAATATTAATTAATGTTATATTCTGCGCATTTTAGCGATTAATGCATTCAGTTGAATAAATTGTCTACCTCTTCGTGGCATTGTTGGATATCTGGATCATGTATGTACTCATTGGGGATAGAAACTTTCACTAAAAACTGCGATAAGTAAGCTCTGGTTTTAAGTTCTGGCTTCCTTGTAAGAAGCCATCCCATCATGTCCCAAATTATTTCTTGATTTACTGACTCTAACGCATTCTTGACAGTTTCTCTACATGAAATGAAATTAATATACATATTATTGCAATTCAGTTCATCATTCTGAGATAGTTTTTTTTACTTTTTCGTTTTGTTGTTTTATTGTACTTACTGATCGAAACATTTGGGCCAAAGTTTCAGTACTCTGAGTACTTCCATTGTTGCTTGCAATTTTTCATTGTCGGTGCCAGCGGAAAATACGTCCTGAAGAGTTGGTTGGATATCTACAAGAACCTTTTGGAAAATCTGAAATCATAAGCAGTTTGTAGCAATCTCAAAACCAATTTACTTTATTGGAACTTGCAAATAAAAAAGATATTTTTATTGTTGTACAACGTTTATGTACCTTCAATAAAGCCTCTCCTTGTAGGGATGTAAAGCTTATAAGGTTCATGCTCAAATTGAAGGGCTCCTTTGATAGCTCTTCAGCTAAGAATTTGGGAACTTCACTTTCTTTCATTTCCAACATCTTGAAATCAATGGAATTGAATAAAACACTGATAGACTATTTTACCAAAGAAGTCTCTATATTTTTGCCAATATTCGTGTCAATTTATCCTCCCACATAATCATATGCCTTGCCTTTGAGGTGCTCGTAATGGTTACCACATTTGAGAGTTTCGATTTCCAACTTAATTAGCATCATAGTTAATTTCCATAGCTTTTAACTTGGCATTACCCTAGCCAGTACTTAATCATGGTAGCGGTTAAGTAACGTTTCTAAGCTATTTGGAGAAAGGAAAGAAAAAACTACACTAAATTACGACAGGACGGAGTAATTCCATTCTAATTTAGAATTTTCGCCCTTCATCTTGTATGTATCGTTTCGTAACTTAAAATGTCATCAGATATCACAATTATAAATAACGAGGAATTATATTCCTCCCCATCCCTTCTGAATCTTTGCCTACGATTCTGCGTTTCTCATTCCCAACATTTAATCTTCGTTCCACCATCAGTCAAAGGGAAGAAAGCCTGTTGTAAAATTAGAAAAGACCTTTTCCTTCCAACTAGCATTTGGGAGAGCTTATTGGAAAATTATGAAAGAAACTCGGCAAACTATTTAATTCTTCTGAAAACCATTGTAAGAAATGAGCAAAAGTATATCTGAGCTTTCTTCAAATCTATCAGTTTTTTATTCTCCAGCTTTAATTTGATGAGTTTTTGTTGTTAGAATGAAAAGATCACTGGGGGACTTCGTAGCATTGACTTTAACAATTATGTGAAGCTGAAGGATGCCGACCTCTGTTTAGTGATGAAAACTTGTCCGTACTCCCTCGGAATTCATAATTGTCCTTTGTTGACAAAGTTAACTGTAGAAATTCTCAATGAATTTGGGGGAAACCTGGAATGTCTAAATGTTGGAAATTCGTCGCAAATATTCCCAACGGAAATAAATTCTTGGATAGCATCCACGAATAATCCCATAATTATTCATATTACATCAATGAACTGATGCTTTCACAAGGAAAATTTGATTTAATCTAAAGATCTTGCCGATAAACCAGAATCGGGTGGAGGAATTCAAAGCCTTGTTGGCTCTATTCGTCAATATTTCAAAAAAGAAGATGCTTCCAAGGAAGATTACTACGAGTGGTCACTTCTGAGAACTCCAAATCTGAGAAAATTGATTATTTGGGAACTTCAAGCTAATCACATTCAACAAGTAAAAGTGAAATATTTGAAAAAGTGGTCGAAGCGAGAGTCTGCTGAAGATGGGTTGGTTTTAATGGATTTTTGGGCCTATTTAATGGAGCAATTCATAGATCGTTTAGAATATCTGGATTTATCAAGCTGTCACAATTTTACTTCTTTTAATTTTCTCAAACGTGGAAAGGATTCGCTAAAAGTTTTGCACTTGCATGACGTGTTAATGGAATTTGATGCAGAAACATTGAATGTTCTGGAAACTCTTTCTCAAATCAAGTAAGATTTATTTACCAAAATCCATCCACTTCTGCTCTCGTTGCTTCGCATAATCTTTAATTTGAATAAAAATACTTTTACTAGATATTTGGATCTTTCCCAGTACAATGAGCTGGCCTCAATTTTTGCAAACCCAGACGAGATTTTACAGAAAATTGTAGAATCTCTGCCAAATTTAGTAGGACTTGATATCTCAGGGACAAACTTGGGAGGTATAATATGCAAAATTAGATCATCTGAATAAATGTTTTAGTGGTTTTCTTTTAAATTTAATGTAAATTTTATTGTAATTTCTTCTAGGATTTCTGCCAGAACCATCGAAAATCAAATGCGGTATTAACGGTTTAGTATCCCGGGTAGACAAACCTTTAAATTTTCTTGGTCTGCTTACTTCTCATTATGACGCCTCTCTTCGGAAGAACATTCCCGCAATAACGATCA
>JAHZNJ010001067.1:0-14322 GCA_027744475.1 Lepidocyrtus cf. sotoi NNG-2020 | reverse complement strand
TTCCGCTCCACACACTAATTAAAATTAACAACGTGAAGTGTGTAGCGTAAGTATACACACCTTCTCCAGGTAATATATTTTTTACAGCTTTCAATATTATGTTTACACCTTTTACCAAATTGTGATATCAATCTTCACTTTCACTTGGGTAAAAATTTTTGTGGTGTGATGCGGTGGTGGTGGAAGAAGAGGTTCTCCAAAAATTTCTTTATAAAATAATTTCTGTATTTTGCTGAGGTGGTGGTATGCATCTGCTGGCAATAAATTTTCTTTTGTGGATTGTGGAGAGCTGTCTAGATTTAGATTTGTATCTAATAACAAAGCTTGCGTAGTTGCGTCGCGTCAGTTTAGTTTTTTTAGTTCTGTTGTTGATGCTATGCTGAACTGAACCAGGTTGAATAATAAAATTACTTCCGTAAATTATATTTTTTGTAGGAGAGGGAAGAAAAAGGAAGTTTTTGATATATTTATTGTGCGGTGGTGATAAAATTGTCATCTTTAATATTGGAAATGTTAAATATGTCAAGGAAAACCAAAACCAAAATACTCTTGAAGAAGAAAACGAAAGATTCCATTCTTGGGATTGGAAAATGATTTAATATTGGAGATAATTGAATATCCAATTTCCTTCCCAAGATGCCTGCCTGGCTGCCTAGCACGTCTAGAACGAGAGATTCTTTAAACTTAACAGAAGAAAAGGAATAAAACAAAAAAAAGAGTAAGCAAAAATTTGTATTCGAATTGATCAATCAGTGTCGATGAACTTTTAAAAAGTGAAAGAGAAGTTGAAGAGAATGAATATAAGCAGACGCAGCAGCAGCAGCGATTCATCTTTAACAATTTACATCGCAAGTTATGTAAACATAATAANAGAGAATGAATATAAGCAGACGCAGCAGCAGCAGCGATTCATCTTTAACAATTTACATCGCAAGTTATGTAAACATAATAAAAAGCATTAAATTATCGTTTCAGTTACCACAATTACATTGCTCTCACGTCTCTCTCATGGATGAAAATCGTACTGGAAGAGATCGAGGTCACGTCTTACCGGAGGAACAGAGCTGAAGAGCTACACAGCATTACAATTTCATGCTTTAGTGCTTTTCTCTGCCATAGTTTTAGTAAGTTTTTTTCAGTATTATTTAAGTAATAGAAAAGCACACACACACACACAAAGTGTTCTTTTCTTTCTCCACTGCTAAAAGTTAAAGTAGAATGTATGGCTTTTTCTAAAAATCGAGCACTTCTTCTTCTTCAGGAAATTGAAATTGATCAGTCAATATTATAGAAACCTTCCTGTATGCTGCTGCTGCTACTGGAAAAAGAAATAATTGGGGAACGTGAGTTTTTGCCACTTCTCCGGATTTTTAATAATACTTACAAGCTACCAAAAAAACCTCTTCTTCTTCTGCGATTCATTCGATACATTTTGAAATTTTGGGAGGGAAATGTTTTATTTATTTGTGGAGAATAAAGTTTAAGTAATGTAAGAAAAGAAAATGAAAGAGTTTTTTTGGGAGATTGCTGCTTTTTAGGAGTAAAAGTACATAAATTTCCAAAGCTTATGTTTTGTAATAGCTGTGTTTGTTCTGCGCTGCTATATATATGGTCGTTGTTTATGTTGTAAATGTATTGCTTTTATTTTTTGTGGAAATTTTGGAAAGTGGGCTACAGCTTTTGTTCTTGTTTGCTGAACGAAATGTTAATTTTACTAATGCAACGCAACATCACATCTATTGTAAAAAAGAGAAAAAAATACAAAAAATGCATCTCGTCCTCAGCAAGACTTGCATAATATTGCTCTTATATTTAAATGCAGTCATAGTCGTAGCCCTGTCATATAAATGCCAAGGAAGAATTGAAAAAATGTGCGTTGCTGTGAAGCAAGAGTCGTTTTTCTTTTCGTTTTCACTAAACGACTCCGAGTCTTCTTATTCTTTCCTTTCTGTCTTATGAGCTTTTACATTTTGACGCTTCCTTTTTTCATTCTTTCTTCCGCTCTTCTTTTTATGTGCGTGCATGCATACCGGCAACGTGAGCCATGCCATGCCATGATGCCATGTCGTGTCTTCTTTTTCTTCTTCTTCTTTTTGTCGTGTTTCGTTCCTTCAGTCGCTCGGTCGTATTGTATACAAAGTCCCATACAAAAGAGGAAGAAAAAGAAGGCTAACTTTAACTAGCTTTAACTCACACCGACTTTTACTGCCCACTTGGGATTCTCCAACTCCAACTCACACAGACTATTCATTCCTTTTTAAGCCTTTCTCTTCCTCTCTTTCTACAAAAAGTAAACTTTTGTTTGGGCTACTGCTGCTTCTGCTGCCGGGAAGAAACTAGTCACAGCCGAAAGCTGATTGGAGTTGTAGTAGTAAGTAAGTATAAGCATAACAACTTTCGCATGAAAATATCGTCATCATTCCTTCCAAAAAGCGGAAACGAACACACAAACGAAACAAAGTCATAAAATTTGCGTTTCATTTTAGGCTTCATATAAAACAGCAGCAGCAGCAGAAGAAGATGAGGGGCAAGCAGATGCACAACTACATAAAAAAGCTTATCTCATTTCATTCATTGCAAAACGCTATGGCTATAATATTATGAATACGACTATGACGATGACTCTTTCTTTCCTTTTGTGTCGTGTGATATTACTATTCGGGCTGGTGCTGCTGGTTGTTTGCTTGGCGCGCGCGAACAACGACGATGCGAATGCGGATGCGAGCAACTAATTCACTGAATAAATTTTGATGTTCTTAATTTATGAGCAGATCAGTAAACATAAAGGCAAAAGTTATATTGGTATGGAGAGAATAAAGAGGACTAAGAAGACAAGATCGTGGTTGGATGAAAGGCTGTTCTCTTCTGATCTTTAATGTCATTAGTGAATGTCTTTTATACCATTTTTTACATGCATGATTATAATTTATAATAGAATATAATAGTGATAGAGTATTATATAATAATGATAAAGTGTAGATGTTTGTGCGTGTATGTGTGTGGTGGACGTCTGCTTGAATGGTCGCTGAAGCTTTCTGGCGTGGAGCGATATGGGTTGATTGCCATATCACTCAAATTTGTGGAGTTGCTTTTTTATATTATAGAGAATATTCCTTGTTCCCATTCTCTCGTTCTCGTACCTCCTTTGTCATTTGAGGAAGAAAGGCGAAGGCAGAAGAGAAAGGCATTGCATTGGAGATTGGAGAAAGGAAATAAATGGGGAAAAGGATGTTAGTAATAGAAAATATTATTATGCGACGACAACAAACAACGATGAAAATGAATATCACACCAGCAGCAGCAAAGCAGCAGGCAAACGTGTTTCACTATTGTACGTATAAGAGCAAAAGTGCGTTTCATATAATAATATGGAAACCCAACCCAATAACAATAAAAATGAGCATTTCCATTTACAATATTTGCTTCCCTCCTTTCCTTCTTTCTTCTCTTCTCCACTCTGCATAATTTTTGCCACTCCTCATGAGAATAATTACGTGAGAGTTCTTTCCAAAATTCATTCTCTTCTTCGCTGAGTTCTTATTTCCTAGCTTTTGGGCAAAATTCATCGGCGGAACTAAACAATTTTGGGAATTTCCGTATTCTCAAGAATTCAGCTGATTACAAACAAAAGAATAAAACGACGAAGGAGCGCGAGTAATAATAAATCGAATTTTAAAGGACTCTGTCATATTCTCCTAGGAAAACCTTTAAAAACATTTTGTAAAAATACTACAACGCTAGTTTATAAAGCCATAATGATGACTATAAAAGTTGCTCTATTGCCTTCCCAAGTGTGTTTATTATGAACAATAATAGAAACCAACAAACAACAATAATAACAACAAAAACAGCAGCAGCAGCAAAATACTGGAAATAATGGAATGAGGAACAAAACCGGGGAAAGAAAAGAAACAAAAACGAACAAGAAGATGAAATTTTATGTTTTATTGGTCCGCAATGAGTGCTATAAAAAGGCTGTACTGTTGTGTGACATCAAAAATAGCCAAGCCAGGAAAACATTTTATTTTTATCCCAGCAGCAACAACAGCAGCAGCAGCTTCACTTATTTTAATGTACATTATGTTTAGCGAAGGTACTTACATTTTTTTCTATCCACTTCACTTATTTTTCCCAGTGAGGAGGTATATAGCAATAGCGAGTCAAGAAGGGAGTAAAGCAAAGAATAGTGAATGAAGAAATGACTGCTCACCTGTTACGATGCCATAAAGCGCCAACAGTAATAGAAAAAGGAGTCTCTGGAAGAACACTATTTGGTGGACGATCATCTTGCTCCATTTAGTTGATGGATGGCCCATCCGTTGTTCCTCTTCCTCCCGTCTTCTTCCTTTCCTGCTGCTGGATTTCTGGGTATGCTGTTGCTGCTGCCTTCCTTCTTCCTCTTCTTTTGCTTTTGCTGCTGCCGTTGCTGCTGGATAAGAAAGGGAGAGAGTTGGAGAAAGATGATCGCAGGAATGATGATGATGTTGTTGCTGTTGCTGCTGCTCTCCCGGAGATTTCTGCATTCTTTCCGCTCGTAATGGCAGTGCAATTTGTTGTAAAGAGTAATGAAAGAACTCTGCTATTTTCTTCTTTTATTTTTCTCTTTTTGTTTTTGTGTTTCTTTCTTTTTTCGTTTTTCGTTTTCCTATCCTTTCTTTTCTAATGGAGAGATGATGGTTCGTTCTGGTGGATTATGGTGGCTGCTGCTGATGGTGACGTGATACAATATAATCAAAGGGAAAAAGTCGTCTTACTCTTTTTTTTACTGTATAGTGGGTTGTCTCAAGTAAACCAGTGGAATGACATGGTTGGTGTCTCGTTTGTTCCTTACGTATAATAATAGTACGAAGCTGCTGTTGTTGTTGCTGTCGTCTCACCAGCGTTTCCTCTCTTACTTTTCTTGTCTGGATGGAGATGGATTGTGAAATGGGGGACTAGGTTTTATTGCAGATTCTTTTCTTTCTATTTTTCTCCGTTTTTGCTTTGTTGTTGATGTTGGTTGGTGGAAAAGGAAAGAAAAGTATTTACTTATTACATTTTAACTTGTATGATATGAAAAAGGGAATTTCTTCCTTGTCACTCTTCTTCTTCCTCTTTTTCTTTCCTTTTTGCTTTTCCTTTTCTGAAATAAAGAGAGAGAGAGAGAGAGAGACGATGGCGGCAGGCGTATAATATTCAGCTTCTTTTCTCCTATAAAAACTTCAATTCAACTTTTCCCGTTTTCCCCGAAAGGGAAGAACAATGATGATGACGGAATGGTGAGGAACGGAACAGCAGAACAACAACAACAACCTGAAATATAAGAAAAAAATCAAAAACATCACATCAGAGTTTAGAGTAAAATTGAAGTGAAAGTGAAATCCCAACGTAAAAGTAAAAACAAAAGGAAAATAAGAAGAAAAAGAGCTCCGGAGCGAAGCGAATTGATTTGAGTGAGTAAAAATGGAAGTGGGAGAGGGGGACGTGAAAAGAAAGAGAGAAGAAG
This sequence comes from Lepidocyrtus cf. sotoi NNG-2020, assembly GCA_027744475.1. Classification (NCBI taxonomy): domain Eukaryota; kingdom Metazoa; phylum Arthropoda; class Collembola; order Entomobryomorpha; family Entomobryidae; genus Lepidocyrtus; species Lepidocyrtus cf. sotoi NNG-2020. The sequence goes on along the minus strand of JAHZNJ010001067.1, from coordinate 8,837 downwards.
GAAGCAGCTCAGTTAAAAAAAGAAGAAAGATTGAGCCCACTTTCACTTCCTCTCTCTCTCCCTCTCTCTCTTTCTTTCACTCACACCATTTTTCCATTTGCAATATTAGAATAGCAATTTGTTCTGTAGAATTCACATTTCCAGGACCGGAGAGACCTAAAAACAGAGAATGGAAGTAGTTCTCTGGAAAAATCTACTGACTGAGACTGAGAAGATGAGGAATGCGAGAGAGGAAGTGGAAGTTTAGTTTTTGTTGTTGAGTCATTTTTGTGTAAGCGAAAAAAACAAAAAAAAAACATTTTTTCAGCAAAACAAAACAACAAAAAGCAAAACAGAAAAACGAAAGCAAACTATCTTGGAAATGGGAATGGAGAATAAGAAAAAGAAGAAGAGGCACGGCACAGAGGTGAAACTAATACGGAGAAAGAATTATACTCAAGCCATGTGATTTGGAAATACAGAACGAGCGAGCAAGAGAGAAAGAGAAAGAAAACGAGCGAACAAAACAAGTACCTTCTTCAATTCTTTTTGTGCTTGTTAAGTAATATTTATACCTCATTACCAGCCATACATAAAAGGGAAATGAAGATGAATTCCGCTAAAGTGCCAAGAGACGTTGTTTCAATTTAAGGAGACTAATAAGTTCTGAAAAAAATTCCCATTCTAAAAGGAATTTGAAAACGTTTCTGTTTAGATGATTTTAGGCTTATGTGAGTGCAAAAGTATTTTTTCGAGGTAAAATAATTTTAATTGCGTTTTACGTTGTTGAAGAAGAAGTTTCGTTTTTTATTGGGATGATTCTGATAAATTGTAAATTACGCTTTTTGGCAATTCCATTTCTTCACAATTAAAAAATACATTTATTGCTTTCAAAGCAGAGATGAAAAGTAAAGACCCACTCCTTTTTTTAATTTACCGTACACCGTACAAGAACCAAGCGCAAAAACTGTGAGAGCAGAAAGCAGATTTGTCTTGCTTAAAAAAGGAGGAGGAAGCAGAAAGAACAGAGAAAAGTAATTTGGCCAATACGTTTGTTCCTTTTTCTTACTTTTCCCGTTCGATGGTTGCTTACGCTGCTGCTGTTAAAAAATAAAAGAGTAAAAATCGACTACAAAGGAAACAATAAGAAGTATAAGAAAAAAAGTGGATGGGAGGAAACTGGCTCTGGCTTTAGTTCTAGATGGAGTGAAGTGCGAGTAAGCAAGTGATTGTGAAATTGTAGACACGTCATCATGATCCACTTCTACTTATACTACCACCACCACCGAAAGTTTATTGCACAGCTTCTCTAGATTACCGTTTCTAGTTTTTTTTTCTTTCAGAAAACGCAATCCGTTTAAACCTTAAACAAGTCTTGGCCTTCCTTCCGATTCCGACTGATGTTGGATATAAGTACATAAGTACCTATGCAGACTACTATTACAGACAGGGATGGAGGAAGGAACATGAACAACACAGCAGTTAAAAGAAAGAGTAAATAGAAATCGGTGATGGGAGTGAGTGAGATCGGAAAATACGTTGAAAATAGCTGCTGCTGCTGGTGCTACTTCCATCCAATCCATCCATCTATATCCTCCTCTTCATTCTCTTCATCTTCATAGCAAAAAAATATATTATTATGTTCGTTCATCGTTCTTCCACTTTTTCTACAGTGCAGAATACAACAGAAGATCTCTTAAAGAGCTCATTTTCCCATCATGATTTCCAGTTCTTCTCTAATACTACTACAACCATCGCGCATTACTACTTACTTGCAAAAAAATAACATCTTATTCCCCAGATCTCATCCAATTTTCCCCATTTTTATTTTTATTTTTCTCTTTTTCTTTTCCCAGAATGAAAAAAACTGGCTGTGTTGCTGCTGCTGGCTCACTTTTCCTTATCTCCTCCCAACTCATCTGAAGCAAAAAACCCATTTTTCTATTGTTTGTGCTCCCTTTACCCAAAAAAACTAACTTGCTTTCTTCCTTTTCCCTCCTCCTTACACAATAAAACGAATGGAGTTCTTTTTTTCACTAGCTACGCTACTTTTACTCTTACTTCTACTTTTGCAGATTTTTCACTCACAATCAATCTCAATCCAAAAAAAAGTGGAGAAGAAGAAGAAAACGAAGAGTAGCTTGCAAGCTTGAATCATTTTTTGGCAAGCAAAATTTTCAATTCGTCGGCGGATGCTGCTGTTCTGTTAGTTGGCCGGTTTTTTGGAGAAAAAAGTAGACTTTTTGAGTTGTGGAGTTTCATCCATGCTACCCACCCAACCCAACTCGTGTTGGGTTTTCTTGCAATAAATTTCCTTTGTGATTTTCACTTTCCCTCTCTCTCTCTCTCGTTTTCTTCTGTATCCGCTTTTGTGGGTAAATGGACCTAGCTAGAGAGACGAGACTACCACACCTGCTGTTGCTGTAGCTCTACACATAAGAGCAGCTCCAGCATTTTCTTCTTTCTCTCTCTGTTCACAGATCACCGACTCTTGACTAACATGTTCCACTTTACAGAAAGTGCTTGGGTAGGGCTTCGTCTACATTTGCCTCTACTACTTCTGTATTCCCCAAGCAATAAACAACTTCTTACATAGTCGCTTTTATTACAACCATAGAGAGAGAATGAAATGAGGGAGTGAATTGAAGAAATGGCTTAATCTTTTGTACTAATTTCTTCGGATTTTTAAGTAGTTTTTCAGAAGAAATGGAACGAGCATTAAACGAACGATCAAAATGAATGAAGCTAACAACTGATGTTTCAGTTTCAGAGAAGAGGAAGGAGAAGGAAAATTTTTATTGTAAAAAATCAAGTAATTAATTAGCCTATTTCCTACTCTAGCTCCAGCTCTGGCAACAGTGCAAAAGGTTTTAAGGCATAGCGATAGCATAGCATAAGAAGAGAGATAAATTACGAGAAAAGTTTTGGGCACAACGCAACACTTAAGTAGCAACTTTGCACTTTTTGCAAACGAGAGAGAGAAAGCGAGAGAAAAAAACTGATGATCGTTTTGGAAGGAAGTCTTTCTTATTTTTTTAGGTAGTTGATGGAATGGAATGGACTACTAGCTGAAGCTGAATGTAATTTCCTGTTCTTTATGCACTCTTTCCAGAGTTTATCCAATTTTGGTCTTTAGTAAGCTTTCCTTAGGATTTGAAAAGTTGAATGAAAAATGGATGAAAAATGGTTTCCTAATTGATTCCTAAAAAAGTTTATAGCACCATCGAAGTAAAAAAGGAGGCCAATATATATTAAAAGAAAGAAAGTAAAAGGTATTCTCCCACTTATTATTATTGTTATTGGTGGAGGAAGAAGAAGAAATAAACCTTCCTCTACTTCCACCATCGCCGCCATACCACCAACAAAAAAATGGAGATGGAGATGGAGGAAAGCAAGATTGAAATGAGGTTGGTTAAGTTGAATGGGATCAATCTGTTTAACTTCTACATATATTATATAAGAATAGTAATAATAATATTATTATGAATACGCTTATATTTGACGTGAATGTGAATACGGCACTCTTTCCTTGCGTTTTTTGGGGGGTTTTGGCCAAATATTTTACTATACGGAGAATACGTTCACTAGCAAGAACAAGAAGAAAGATGTTGATGTAGAGGAGAGAGAGGAAGAGCGATTGGATAACAGCGAAAGCCTTTCACACTTTCTCTCTCTAGCAATCTGCTTGCCATCACATCATATCAAACCCTTTTACTTCTTTCTTCTTCGACGAAAAAAAGTGTAGATGAAAAAAGAGAGGAAGTGGAGGTGGAAGAAGAATGGAGCTCCAGAGCTCGTCGTCGTATGATGCGATGTGATGCCAGGAAGGAGTTTTTTTCTGATGGTGAGGAAGAAGGGAAGAAGAGGAAATCAGCGAGCGAGCGAGAGTAGATTGGGCTTTTTTGTGTAAAGTAAGTAAGCAAGCAAGCTTTTCAAACTTTAGCTCGGCTAAAGGCTCTTCTAGCTCAGGGCTCATTCATAGCTCACCAGTTCAATGCGTCTTTTGAGTTGATCCTGAAAAAACGGCACAACCACCGCCGCGGCCAAGTAAAGCAGAGCCTATGTAACTCTTTTGGTGTGTGTAGTGAAATGGAAGGTGAAAGTATTATTGAGCTGGTAATTTATTACCGTCGTCTCTTTCGTCAGAGGACATATTATGCATAAGAATATGTATATTCTGGGTAATATTATTTATTCGCTTTTTAGTGTAAAACTTTTATATTTTATAAAATAAAATTTTCCGTTAAAAGGGCAGCTGAATTTCCCATCCAGTTTCCGCCACAGGATCACACAAATCAATTTCCATTCCATTTCTGCATAATATCCTCTCTCCCTCTCTTGTTTTGCTCTCACCCACTCACTTTCTCTTCTGTAGAAAAAAGTTACTCTCTGTTTATGTGAATGTACCTAACACGCTTTAGACAAAGGCAGGCTTTCTGCTTTTACTTTTACGTCGTCCGTTCTCTCGCCTGCGTTCCTTCATTCAATTCCAATAGCGTAAGAGAGAGAGAAAGGCTAAATCAATGAGTCTCTGAATTAATTTCAACACATCCATCATGCTCAACACCAACAACAGCAGCAGCAACACTTTTACTCCTGCTTTTCAAAACTGTCATTAGCCATATTTATTTTCTTCCTGACTGAACTACTTTCAAATGTTTGCGTTTCTACGCAAGCAAAGCAGCTCACTCCTCTTTTAATAAAATATAAACATTTTGAAGGGAACTTCCATCATCAACATCATCATCATCCCCTCTTTAAATAAAACTTTTTCTTTCTTCAATCTAAAATAAAAACCGGAAGTATATCGAGGTAAGTAAGTGTATATAAATAAGTTTCTTTCTACGTTACACAATATCCATCCATCCATCCTCCTCCTCCACTTCACGACGATTACCACTTCAAGCAGAGATTCAGATTGCTCTACTCTCCATTTTACTTTCTTGGCAACGGCAACCATTCGAGTCCAACGAAAACGAAGAAAAAAAGAAATCTTTTTCCTGTGTATTTTTTTTCTTTCTTCATTTTCTACGCTTAATGCTCCCGTTCCTTTTAACAATGCCCGTTACCCGACTACGACTACTCACAGTAGCATTAAACTGAAGTATAAGCTGTGAGCTGATTACAAGAAAATTTTTCCCATCACTTCCACTCCTCTCGCTAGCTCGCTCAGCTCTGCTCAGCTGTCTGAGCAAATTTTTAGTGAAGAAGCGTTGAATCAAGCTGGCAAGACACAGCAGCAGTAGCAGCAGCAGCAGTAAACAGAATGTATCTAAGTATAAAAATATATTTTCTGTACCCTTTCCCGGTAAAATCCTTTGCTTACTTCCGTATTCCGTATATTGTATAACATTGAAGTAAGTATGTAGGTATGTAGTTTACCAAAAAACACTCAACTCAGCTCAGCTTTTGCTTACTCCCATCATCCATGATGTTTTGATAAGCCTTCTTCTCCATTACAGTTACTGCGATTTACCTTCTTTCTCTTTCTCCTTTTTTCTTTGTGAAAGAAAGGATTTGTTAAATTATGTTTTTCTACTGAAACTCTTTCTCTCTCTCTCTCTCTCTTTAAGGCAGCAAGAAAATGCTGCTGCTTTCTCTTTTCTTTTGAACTATAGTAATAGCTGTTCGTGGAAGAACGGATAAAAAATTCCGTTGGTGGAAAAGCAAAATCTGTTTCTCAAATCGCAGCACAGCATAATAACAAAAAGGCACAGGATAGCATAGCATAGCAGAATACATCCCATCATATTGTATCACCGGATCACTTTTTGTTTTTTATGCTTGTTTGAGTGAATTGAGCCATATGACGAGCCATATCATATCTTCTTCCGAACTGAAGGAAGAGAAAAAAACTAAAGTTTATTGTTTTAGACAGACACGTGTTTCGATGTTCTTTTATAGGAAGTGATGGGAAACGGGTGGAGTGCGAGCGGTGGTGATGATGGTGCTATAAGAGAAATATTATTATCATCAGCATCATCATCATCATCGCACGGTCACAATACGTCTGAAAGTAAAGTATGAAACAACATAGTAATGTGAATGTGAAGGCGCTATACTATGTGATCAATAACAATGAGCAATCACAACTATTTCGTTTTTATTTCAATTCTTTGTTACGTTTGAATGAATTCCTCTGTACTGACTATGGGAGTGAATGAAATGAGCCTCTATAACATTATTTTACTTTATCCGATCCGATTCACATAAAGCTTTCATTTAAAACAAAGCAGAAAAAACACCGAAACATTTTTATGGAGTGGTGAAAGCAAGAGATCGATGCTGAGTGAGCTGAATGAAAGAGAAAATCTTATCCAAGAAGAAAAAGTGCTGAAATGCTGATATATTGTACGCACAAAACAGTACAGAACAGCTTAATCCTTTCTTTCTTCCTCTTTTAAACTCCTATTCCATAAAGAATCCTTTTAAGTTAATCTAGGAAACGTAATGATTACGTTTAATCTAATGCTTCTTGCTGCCTGAAGAAAAAAACTCTTGTGTAAATTTTTTTTAAAGGAGAAAAGGAATTATATTTTGGAGAGAAATTCCATAAAGGTAGACAAAAGCGCTTATTTTCGTCTTAAGTAAACTCTCTTGCTATTGTGTAATCAGTGACGGTGTCGGATTTTTTTAAAACAGGATAAGGCACAGCTAGGACAGTATGCATAAAAAAGTTGCAGCTTTTTCGCGCGGAGCTTTTTCGCGCGGAGCTTTTTCGCGCGGAGCTATTTCGCGCGGAGCTTTTTCGCGCGGAGCTTTTTCGCGCGGAGCTTTTTCGCGCGGAGCTTTTTCGCGCGGAGCTTTTTCGCGCGGAGCTTTTTCGCGCGGAGCTTTTTCGCGCGGAGCTTTTTCGCGCGGAGCTTTTTCGCGCGGAGCTTTTTCGCGCGACGTTTTTTTTGGATTGTGAAATGCTTCAGAAAAAAATTGGTGCATACTGTCCATTGCTTCAACAAAAATGTGATGCATTATATCTGTTGGTACAAACTTTTTTTATGCAAACTGTCCTAGGTTCAATCATGTTTGCCACCATCGGTCCTACACTCATATCAGTGCTGCTTGTGTCATTATCATCATCGCATCGTCGTCATCCATTTTGTATTCATCATCATCATAATCAAGATAAGCCTTAAATGTACATAAAAGAACTGCACAAAAACCAGTTTCTTATCTATTTTCAGAATATGATGAGGATGGATAGTTAAGTTTTTATTCTGCGAAATAGAAGAGAGAGAGAGAGAGAACTTCTTTGCATTATCATTTACATGGATGATGACATGTTGCAAGAATAGAATTTTTTTCTAAACTTGAAGAAAGATCAGAGAGAAGCAAAAATGACGAAGATAGATAAAAAAATCTTTTGAAACCTTATTAGTTAAAATTCTATGCCGATTTATCTGCTGTACAATATTCTTCTAGTTACGTTACATAATATGATGTCTTACTTGGTAAATATAAAGTAGGAAGAGGAAAGATTGAGATTTTGTTGAACGCTGTACGCGAATTCGAGAATTGCTGCTGCTCCTTCTATTCTGCACATTATTCTGTCAGTTCAAAAGAATTTGTGTGAAGTACCTAATTTCAATCCAATCTTTCTTTCTTTTGTTGTTAAATATACTTCACTCTTCTCTTCACTACTTTCACTATACCAAAACGTACTTCACAGCAGCCAATCTTTATATAAGAAAAAATTTTTAAGCAGAACATTGAACTGAACTGAATGAAGAAAAAATACCTCTTTTTTGCAATCTCACAACAATAAAAGGAAATCCGATTTGCTCTCTTCTCCTTTAAAGTAAGACTGTACTTACTTATTCAGCAACAGCAGCAGCTTATTTTCGAGACGAACAAGAATAAGAATTGTAAAAAAAGAAGAAAGAAGAAAAGATAAGATTTTTTTAATTTGCGAGAAAGAAAATTGGAGCATTTTTAAAAGCCTCGCCATAAAGTAAAGAAAGATTTAATTTAACAATGATTCAATTACGTTTAAAATTAAAATTAAATATTATTATTTGCAAAGAATTTTGTTAAAGAAGGAGACTTATTACGCTACGCACTAATAAAATAGTAATAATAAAAAATGTAAATAGGTAGCTAATAATAATATGCATTTCTGCAAAAAATAAAAATGGGCAAAAGTAGAGCAAACAGTCTAAAATTAAATCCAAAATTGATTGGCAAGTAATAATAACACATAATATTAAAAAGCTGAAGCAAATAGCAAATATAGAGCAGCAATATTAATATGAGAAATGAAATTTGATATTTGTTTTGACAAAGTGCTCTGTTCTGTGCTTTTTTTACAAGATAAAAGCCTTCGACATACAAAAAAGGATTTATTATGATTGGTAGGAAAAAAGTAATAATATTGAGCTGAAGTCAGAAGAGGACGATGCATAGTAGATGGGAAAAGTAAGACAAAATCAATTTTGTTCTATTTTCGTTTCTTTCATGCATACGCAGATACTTTCCTATTTTTCATTAAAGCTCCTCTGCTTTCGTATCGCATTTGCATTCACCCAAAGAAGGAAAAAAGTTTTTTATTTTTTGTCTGATTTTTTTTCTGCTGAAAATTCATTTCCATTCTTTTATTTGTCATTATATTATCGCAGAATAAGAAGAAGAGAGTCTTCATCATCATCAACTCAATCAAAACCTTCTCATTTACCATTCACTCCTTTCTTGTCTGTATTTTTCCCGAAGAAAAGAGAAATAGAATTCGTTTTTGTGTGTGTCTCTCTGCTTCTGTCATTTTTATTTCCTCTGTAATAAAAAGGAGAAATGTGAAAGCTTGTATCCTACTTCCTCTTCCTTTACAAGTAAAGATAAATACGCAATTATGCAAATTCAAATGAAAA
>JAHZNJ010001066.1:0-16309 GCA_027744475.1 Lepidocyrtus cf. sotoi NNG-2020 | reverse complement strand
CTGCTACTGTTGTACCGCACCACGCCGCCAAGTCTAACCCATTATATTACAAAAGAGGAGAGAGAGAGGAGAGGAAGATGCCAAGCCAAAAGGAAGCTGTGTGAGAAAAAGAAAGAGAGAGAGAGAGAGGACATCAATGGTCACACCAAGCAGCCGTCCAAGCACCTCCATGAAATTAATCCAAAGTGATTTATGACTACATTTGTGTTTCCTTACACTTCTTATTCTTGGAATCCAAACTCACTTCTTCTCAGCTCACAGCACAGCTCAACACACAAGAGTAAATGGATTTGGGTAGACATTCATAGAGATAGGGTATAAGTGTATAAGTGAGAAGGAGATAGATGAGATGAGCTGCATTCACAACCAGCCATCTGGTATAATTGGTTTGCTTTTCCTACCCAAAAAACCCAGCTTTTGCTCCTCTCCATCTTCACTATAAATGCTCGCTCACAAGATAAGATTTCTCCTAGTACTTGTGAGGAGTGAATGAATATTTTACCCTTTGAAGACAGCAGTGATATGATGATAAGGTCATATAGCCATGCACCTATGTGCATCATCCCTGTGGAAAGTAAACCTTCTCACTCACTTTCACTTCCTGTTTAAAAAAAAGGAGAATTTAGAAAACGGATGGATGGGATGGAATGATATTCAGGATGAGAGTGGAGTTGAGTAAGAAGGTTCGCTCGGTTCTCTAGTCGTAGCCTTACATAGGTATGTTACGTAGTTGTACAAGATATTTATTATGCATGTTAATAATGTAAAGGATGAAGGTACATAATGTGCTTTCGCTCCCTCTCTCTCTCTCATAGTTAACCCCTCTCTTTATCAAATCCACTTTATATAATATTTTTTCACGGAATGGGTTGCTGAATGAAGCTAAAATAATATAAATCTACAACAACTGCGATGTGATGGTGGTGTGGGGTGGGAGGTAGGTAGGTAGGTGGTGGTTGTGATGATAATGACGACGATCATGATGATGATGATGATGAGGATGATGGCGAGATGATGATGAAATAAGAGAAAATCCACTTTCATCCACACCACACTCATAGACACAGCAACTAAGAAAGATGAAGAAAAAGAAAGCTGGAGCTCGTTTTTTGCTCGTACGTACGTACGTACGTGGGATGGAATATGGAGTGGCGGTGGCGGCGATATTAATTCATTTTTTTTTCTTTTAACCTTCACTTCTCTTCCCCTTTTTTGTTTATAAATTTTTTTACTCGCATATATGTGGAAAGAGATTGAAGGAGCGAGTTTCTTCCCAAATTCATTAAATATTTAAATATATATGCTCATTCTGAAATTAAATTTTTAATTTACAAATCTCAAGAAATTCTTCTAAATTGTATATTTTCAAAAACGAAAAAGAGAAAATATAACTAAAAAAAGCTGTGGTAAAGTAAAGTGGTGATGTCAGAGCATAATATTTTACTCGTGTCATTTGTTATACACAGCGATAAAGTTGGAGTTAAGTGGATTTACCAACTGAACTGTATTTATTTAGTTTGACTACAACGCAGCGTTTAGAATGGATGGTGTGAATTTTGAGGATGATGTTTAAAATTACGAACGATTATGAAAGATTACACAATTTTCTCTCATATAAGGACAGAACAGACAGATTTTGAATTTGATTTAATATAATAAAGTTTTCTTTCTGAACTTTTCTGAGTTAACCTTTTGCTTACTTATTATTTTAGATTTAATTATTATTCTTCAGCTTTTCTGTTTATTTTTCACTCTCCTCACTCTTCTCTCCTCTTACTATAAGTCTATTTTATTAATTTATTTTCTTCTCCTTTATTGGATGGCAATGTTGGAAAATTGAGAATGAAATAGAAAGGGAGAGGGAAGAAAAGAACGCGAGAGAACAGTTTTGTTCTTTTCCTCTCCTTTCCAACAAAAGTTTTTGTTTTGTTTCCTTCCTTTCCCTTCCCTTTCCTTCTTTCTTGGAAGAGAGAAATTGCAAAGTTTACTTTCCGTTGCGTAACGGTAACGTAAGGATCAATTACTTTCCTCGAAAGTACAAATTTCTCTTCTGCTGCTTAAAGCTGATATCGCCAAATAAAGAACGGAAAAAGGTTTACTTTCCGTTGCGTAACGGTAACGTAAGGATCAATTACTTTCCTCGAAAGTACAAATTTCTCTTCTGCTGCTTAAAGCTGATATCGCCAAATAAAGAACGGAAAAGGTTTTAAGTAAAAGCAAAGTAATGCGACACGATGCGATGCCATGCCATGCCATGGAAGAAATCGAAAGGAGAAGAAGAAAAGTTACTTTAAAACGGAAGCGAAAACATACCTACGCTACATCCCATGCCATCCGTATAGTTTTAGCATTTGCTACTTGCTACTACAGCTTGCTTGCGCTGTCCTCTTTTTTTATAGCTCATATGTGGGGTCGTTAAGAGAGCTATCTGGGAACTGTCGAAAGTGCAATTTAATTATCCATTGAGAAGAGGAAGTCAAACTGCTTGTTAGAGGATTAAACTCTTTTCTCTCTTCTCTCTGCTCAGCTCTCTTCTTCCTGTGAACTCATTTTCACTTACATCACTGACAAAACCTATGGCGGTGGTGGTGGTGGGGTCGGTGGGAATGAAGGAAGAAACGGAAGAAACAAAAAAGGTTGGAATTAAGTAGTAGTACACAGACACACAGTAGCGTAGCCTTTTAGAGAAAAGCTCCTACAGAATCCTTAAATAATATGTCGTACGAACTACGAACGAGCTTGTTTGCGAGGGAATGAAATGAATGGAGAAATTTATTCCTGTAAAATTTTGATGAACAAAAAAAAATAAAGACTCTATTCTATTCCAGATTCCAGTCCAGCTTCTTCTTCCAGCTTTACACAGTAGTCTTGTATTATAAAGCGGGATGATGAAATTGAAACGTTCTTTGTCCTTTTGTATAAAATTAGAGTAGAAATAAGAGAAAGAGAAACCTTTTCCAAGAAAATTACGTGGGATAATTTTTTTGTGTGTTGGTGCTGGTGCTGGTGAATGAAATGAAAAGCGAGCGGGATCGAGCTAAATGAAAGTGAAAGTGAGTCGCTGTGTTTGGGTCCGTACAAATTCTATGCGTATTATATTCTTCAATGTAAAAGTATATTATTACTTTCCTCTCTTCACAAATTCTCTCCATTTCTGTGGTTTTACTTTGGAAATGAGAAAAATTAATGTTTTCACGACAAATCTGAAAATCTCATTAATTTTATTTTCACTCTCTTGCTCTCTCCTCTCTCTCTGTAGTCAACTTCCGCTTTTCACAATCACAATAATGCTCACTATTTAATACTGGCTATACAGCATAAAAAAGGTCAAGTCGAACTAAAGCAAAAAAAATCTGACTAACTTCACACAAGCAGCAAGCGTAATTGTTTTTTTCTATGCAATTTTTCTACTGAGCTGCTTCTTTCATAAAAAATTATGAAAATTGAAAAATATTCAGTTTCAGAATAAAACCAGAGCAAACGAATTTTATTTTATTTTCCGGTCTGCCTCAAAGGACAGCAGCAGCAGGAGAAAAATCTGAAAAGGACAAAACATGTACCCGTAATTAATATAATATTGGTTTTTTGAGTTGAAGACACAGAAAGAGAAGAAAAAAAAGTGAGAAAATTGTAATAATTCTTGACTGTTGAGTCAAGTAGAGCCAAATGGTTGTGACAGGCGCGCTGTTCCTATATTATCCACAGGAATGGAATGGAATATACAACAACAGCAGAGGAATACAAGTTAGGGCAAAAACCTCGTCGTCTCGTATATTGCTAAGGAGTGTGTGTTGGCAGCCATCAAAACATAATAATTTGTATAATGTGTTGTTGTTTGTCTGTCCATCCGTCCAAAATTCGAATTCCATCTTCTATCTTCTATATAATATATTTTTTAAAACGCAGACTTGTTTTTCCTAAATGAAAATTTGGATTTCGCGCCATAACCAATTTTTTTTAAAACTTTGTGGATAAAATTGCACTTTTCAAAATTTAGCGATGTCTGTCAGGTTTTGAAGTCAGAGGTAGTTAGTTGTTAGCTGTTTACATCCGGTTGGTTGCTTTTTTCCTCTTTAGATTTTTTTTAGCTTCCTACTTGATTCCAGTTTTTTTCGCTGTCGTCTTCTTCTTCTTCATCGTCTACGTTGACTATGCTCTGTTGCTTGCTGTTGATGCTGCTGCTATAGTAGTCAGCTCAGCTCCTGCTGACTATTTTCCTTACTTCCACACGACTTCTTTCATGTTTCAGCATGAAAAAATCCGCAATTGTCTACACTTCACTTTTGGTTGGATATGTTCCCTTTCCTTTTAAAAAATACGTACATAAATAAATTTTTTTTCGTGGTATAGTAGTTTTTACGATTTACGTTACGTACGTTACGTATATTATGTACCTACATATAGCAGATGCCATTATATTTTCTACTTTTTTTCCCTTCTTCCCTCTGAATTCAACCATCATAAAATCTATCCGCACTCCGCACATAACATTATCTCGCATGCAATTTCATGACTTGGATGAAGAAAGAGAAAAAAACTCTCAGCTCACAGTCGTCGACGACATCGTCGTCGTCGTTGTCGTTTCGTTGAATTTTTTTTCAGAAATTCTCTTCACGTCTGATAATTTCGTTCCTTTTTCTGACAGAAAAGAGAAAAAAAATTATTCTTATGATGACTATGACGAAGATGATGATGGTGGTAGGGTAGTGGTGGTGGTTGACTGGGTACTATTTACTCCTCCTTAGTATAATGTGCTGCTGTAGCTACCATAGCTGGTGTTAAGTTGCACGATTTTTTTCGAAATGTGAACACAGTTTTTCCATCATTTTAAATTGTTCCTTTCCAAATGACAGTATGAAAAAAGCTCCCTGTAGCTTTCAACCAAAATGCGTTCTCTTATTCGCACATAAAAAATACTTTTTTTTAACAACAACTACAGCAGCAGCAGTGAAGAAGGAAGACGAAGAGGAATGGAAATGGAAACAGTGAACGTGTATAGCCTACTACAGCACAACACAATTATGACTGCGCATTGTTGAGAGAAGGAATCCGAGAGGGTCCTATTATGTTTAGTGTCTTTCCTTATTATCATGCCTTTATCTTTCTTCTTACTTTTCCTCCAACAACAACAATAACGGAAGCGTAGCAGGAACAGAAGCAGCACATCAAGAATCAAGATATTTACGGACGACGGAATAATTTGTAGACTCAAGACTCTCGAGAGAAGGATGAATGGCGATCCATTTGTCATATTACGATACAATTATTATTATTTCTTCGCCACAACAACGTAACATGAACATGTGTTGTAAACAGTCCAATATCCTCCTCTCTTAGGACACCATCAAAACGGAAAAGCAGCAGCAGAAGCAGTAGTAGTGATAGAAGTGAAGGGAGAAGAAAGAAAAGAGTGGAAGTCAGTAAATGACAAGTTGGTTGACAGCTCACAAATATATAAAGCTTGAAGCTTGGCTTGCTTGATGCTTGATACAATCTTTCCTTCACAGAAGAAAGAAAGAAAGAAAGAGACAGCCTTAATGTCTTATTCCTTACATGTCTGCTTCATGAAGAACATGGCTGAGAATAAGAATAAGTATTTGCCATATCGATTTGGCCTTTGCTAGAGACTTTTGGTGGAAGTTGACTTGTCACAGCAGTAGTAGCGTTAGCATTAGTATAAGAAGATCCTATATACTTACTAAATCAAAATCCAACTGTAAAAGATTATTATTACTACAAGCCAGAAAGTCCAGAGTCCATAGTCTAGAGAGGAAATGGCTATTTGGTTATGGCTGTGTAATGCGAAGTGATTTGATACTGATCCCGCCCCGCATTGAATGGGTCATGTCAATTGGAAAGCAAGGGAAATGCTCTTTAGACCTTCATTTTTGGTCGTTGTCTTATATACTGCTGCTATGCTGCGCTGCTGTCCTCTTTTTTTTGTGAGCTGTCGTTGTGTCGTTGCTTGTGAGCAAACGTCACATGAGTGACAAATTTTCTTAAGAATGGGAATAAAAAAAATCCGCAGGGTCAGCAGTAAGTTTTGTCTTCCTTCCTTTCCCAGTTAAAACTGTAAGGGCGGTGGAGGAGTAGTAAAGAAAAAGGAAGATTAAATCCGAATTGGAAGGAAGTGGCATGGCGTTATGCTACTGGCAGATAAATTGGGAGAACTGGAATGTTGTTTGATAGAAAATCTTTGGAAATGATCTCTCTATTGTATTCTGTGTGCCCATATTACCAATACCACCTCCGCCACACCACCACATGGAGGAAACGTCGCCTCCCACTTAAAACCAGTTGAGAAATGGGGATNCCACACCACCACATGGAGGAAACGTCGCCTCCCACTTAAAACCAGTTGAGAAATGGGGATGAAGGAAATTGAAGATGAAGGGAGGGAAGGAGTAAACTGATTCATTCATGCCAAGTTAAGATTCCAACAAGAAGTAATAGCCACAGCAGCAGCAGTAGAAGAAGCCAACGACTGTTCGTTCCTTACTCAGAGTTTCGGTTTTTTAGAAGAAGAAAAAAATGGACGTGTGGAAATGCTCCTTCTTCTTCTTCTTCTTTTTCTTCTCTTCTGGAATAAAGATTGACTTTCCCGTTGAGTTCCCCTCCTTCCCATTCCCATCGGTTGCTGCCATGCCATGCCAGTAGTGTGCCAATCCTTTGCCAAGGGAAGGAAGCTGAAAGAGTAAAAGTAAAAAAAAAGATTTCGATATCTTTTCACTTTTTTTACTTGTCATGAACATCATCATCATCAGCAGCAGCAGCCATGCAAAGCCCAAATGGAACAGAAACTGTTGCCAAATTTCCTTTCTCCAGTCACTTTGAAAAATTTACGTACATTTCCGTCAAGACTAAATGGCAAGCCATCGCATGGCATGGCGTTGCTTGTGCTGCGTTGCATGAAATGGAAAAAAAATACTTTTTAACTAAACGATTTGGTTCCCATTCAATCGTATTGCTTTTACAAACAAAAAGCAGCAATAACGTAACACCAGTGCAAGTGTACATAGGTAGGTGGTTAATTTTTGTTGAAGAAAAAATTATGTTTTCAACAAACTGCTTTTTACTAATCACTTAAAATTACTTTGGATTCTTTGCGGAAAATAAATGCGCGTACTTTAATGTATTTATATTTACATTTTGTTCGCTTATGTCATATAGAAAAGCAGAAAGAAAAGCAAAATTTTGAAGAAAGTTGAAGTTGAAGTGGAAGTTACTTAATAAATAAAGTAGAACTTTGCTTTTACTTTTACTTTTACTTCACTTTCTCCCTATTTTTAGAAATGCCGCCACAAAATTAACTAGGATTTCTGATGAAAGGCTTAGAGAAAAAAAACGCAAACGCGACGACCCTTTTGTCTCTTTTCTGCGGTTTTACTTTCTCCTATTTGAAAGCAATTTGGTATTTTTTACGACTTCGTAAATCAAGTTTACAGCCATTTAAGTCCACAAATGTAAATAAATCATACTAAAAAAAAGTCATCATTACGTTTTTGCTGGGCTTGTGCTTGAAAAAAAAAAGATTCGCGTAGCAGCGCGCTTACTTACATTTTCTTCCGTCCATTCTCTAGTTTACACTACACGAGAGTTAAGTTAAGTTGCAGCAACCAAAGAAGCTGCACGTGGGGACTTGCAATTCAATGTAATGTACACTTTACACTCATAATAAATACTTGCATAATATATTTTTCTTCTTTCTAGCTTTGCGACCTACATAAATAGTGGCGTCGCGTCCGCGTCGTTGGCGGTGGAACTTCTGACTGAGCGAAAAAGACGAATGAATGAACAAAGCTGCTTTTTTATCTTCTTTCCCAGTCCAACTCCAAAACTTCCCTAGAGATAGTAGCATTTGTAGTAAACACAAACAAACAAACAAAAAAATGTTCATTAAATCATTAAATAACCATTTACACGTCACAGACTCTAAGTTTCAGTTTATCTGTGAAGTGAAGGCTTAAAAATTTGTGTATTACGCTTTCTGCCGCTTGTAAAGTAAAAAATAAATATCATTCTCGTACAAAACAAAAAAAGGAAAATTTATTTCCAGTTTTAAATGATGCCGCCTTCTTGTCAGCGGGGGCATTGGGTATAGGTCATTGCGGCCTTAATTTTTCTTAATTTTAAATGCACACATCTTAAAACTGGTTTAGTAAAAAATAATGAAGTGATGATAATTTTATGCTGAAAATGGACGAACAATTTGTAAAAAAATCAGTCGCGAATATGAGTTCAAATCATTTTTCTCAATTTTGAATCAATTTTGACCTATAATAATAATACATAGCCATTTAATCGCAACTGTTTTTTATCTGCCTCACATCCATTTTTATTATTGTCAGAATGTCAGCGAAGAAGCTATTCGATATTCCTTCCTCCCATTTCCTCGAATAGTTTAATGCAATACTTTTAGCACCAAATTACCCTTCTAATCTATCCACTTCCATTCCCATTTCCCACATATACACATCAACTCTTTAAATAGGGACCATTAAGTGTGTTGCTGCTGCTACGCTTTACTACTGGACAGAAGAAAGTAAGTGTAATGGAGAGAAGAAAAAAATATAGAAAATTGTCTATCTGACATGTAAAAGAATGACAACACTTTGTCCCAACTGAATTGCCCTTCCAAACTGCAATAAAAGGGATTAACTGTCTTGTGGAAGTTGTCCAAAAAAAAGTTAGCCAAAAAAGAGAAAAAAAAAGAAAAGGCAGAAAGACTACTGTGCCACCACCACCGCCAATGCTATACTGCTCCTCGTCATTCATTCTTAATTTGGATGATAGTTCCAAGCAAATTGCTTTCATTCCAACTGCACGTCCTTTACTTACACTCGCTCATTCAATCAACTATCCTCGTTTCCCATCATTCTATTTTCTCTCTCTCGCTCTTCCTTTTTTTCTTAATAGAAATTTCCATTTGCAAATTTTTTCAGGGATTTAAATAAGAGAGAAAAGTTGACGAGTTGAGTTGAGAGAGAAAAAAAGTAAAAGAAGCTGGCTCGTCTCGTCCTCATTCTTTTTTGCGAAGTAAAGAAAAAAACTAAGAGTAGCTGATCAACTCCAAAATAAAACTTAAATTCCTATTAGGAAATAGAAGAATGAGCTTCCCTCTCGCTTTCTCTTTATTTCCGAGAAGAAAAGTAGAATGAGTTCATTATGACAGTGGAAATCTCTCTGTGATTACCTCCATATATAAATTTCAATGACACACACAAATCTTGTAATTGTCATTCATTTTTATTTTTTTCTTCCCAACCAATTTCATTTCATTTCCTTTCTTTTCCCTTTCCCTAAAAAAGCTTAAGGCTTTTGGCTCTCGGCTGCTCCTCTCTCTGTTCCCTTTTCCTTCCATCTATGCATCACCCTGCCAGCCAGCTTGTTTGTTATTGTGAAGAAGAAAAAAAAACTCTTTTATTTATATAACAGTCTGATTTAAGGGTTATAAAACATTTCTCTCTTGAATTTACTACAGCAGCAAAAGCAAAGGCAGCAGCACAAGGGCTTTGTAATATCCGTCAACCACGTCGTTTACAAGAGTGAAAGAAGACGATAAAAATAAATGATGATGATGTTGATGTTGTTGTTGACGACGACGATGATGATCATGATCATCCTGATGATGCTACTTTTTTCTGCTTTTTTCTCTACTTTTGCTATATTTACTGCTGCTGCTGCTTCTATGACAGTGGTGGTGGTGGTGGTTGACGGTGATAGTGTTTGCCAGAGCTCTTTCTCTTTTCCCCCTTCCTCTCCTTACTTTATATGGCTAAGCCCTTGTTATTGAGATTAGATGAGGCATTGTAGTCGTTTTCAAGTGCCAACAACAACAACGGCAAAAATATCACATTGCAAAAATACAACTTCCTCACAACATGGAATTATCGAGGAAATGCTCTCGTTGTTGTTGTTATTTATGTTATTTATACCCGAGAAGACTTTTCTCTCTCTCTCACAAAACAACCTTTCGGCTAGTATCCTCTCGTCGTCGTCATGTAATAGAGTTGATCTCTCGAAATCTTTTCAGCAGCAGAAGCAGCACGAGTAAAACTTACTACAGGAATATTATTGATACTTTCACCCTGTTCGCTGCTCCTGTGTGCTCCTGTTCTGTTCTGTCATGTCAGTTTGGATTTTTGCGGTTGATGATGATGATGAGATGGGAAAAGCAAAAGTAGAAGAAGAAGAAGCAAAAGCTGAAGGGAAAAAAGAAGAGAGGAGACTTGACTGGAGGATACTGAACTGACTTGACTGATGTGATGTTATACGTTAACGTTACATTTTGTTACAAATCCGTAATAACTGACGATGTTGTAGTATCCATACGTATCGTACGTAACGTCAAAGTACGTGGTTGGCTACGATTCCCATTCCAACAACGACGACGATCATTTTCGTTCGTTTTGCCATAATATGGATTTGTAATATTCATCCTGTCACATATTCGTATTATGTACATAAAACATTTCGTCATCTCCTTTCCTTTCTACTGCTGCTTTCTTTTTTCAGAAGGAGAGATGAAACTTTCACAAACCTTCTTTGCATCATCATCATGATCATCACCAGTTCTAGTAATGATGCGATGGGATATGGATGACTGCACATTACAATATTGAGAGGAGATATATTTTATATTATTATCATCATCTCATTCGTAGCAATAATAATAATAACTGAACTTGTGTATAAATATCCCCGTATGTATTTCCGTATTATTCCAAATTTCCAAGAGCAGCCAACAAAAACGTCGTAAATCGTGTGTGGGTGCGTGGGTGTCTCTCATTCTTGAACTTATTTTTCCTTCTAAACATCTCAACTTCCATTCTCAATTTATTTCAAGAAGCTTAAGGATAATAATATAAAAAATATGTCTGTCTGTCTGTCTGTATGTCTGTATGTCTTTGTCTGATTTTGCTGACTTGACTCTGACTTTGTATTTTGTATTTCTATGAATGTTCGTTTAATATGCATTTTGATTTTTGAGTGAGTTTTTGCTTGTAATAAATAAAGTTTTACCGTACTAGATTGATGTCAAATGTCTACTACCGAGTAAACTCTTTGGAGCAATAATAATAATTCTTTGATTTAACAGAAAGCAGATAGAAAGTAAAAGGAGCAGTTCACTCACGATAACATTAATGTTTGTATTTGTCTTTTGCAGAGACATAAAATTACTAATGCACGATTTGGTCGAAATAAGTGCACGCAATAAAATTTTCCTGCTCCTCTGCTGCTGCTCTACTGAGGAAACAAGAGAGAGATTGAATTTTGTTGATATTGTTT
The DNA here is from genome assembly GCA_027744475.1 of Lepidocyrtus cf. sotoi NNG-2020. Lineage (NCBI taxonomy): Eukaryota > Metazoa > Arthropoda > Collembola > Entomobryomorpha > Entomobryidae > Lepidocyrtus > Lepidocyrtus cf. sotoi NNG-2020. The sequence goes on along the minus strand of JAHZNJ010001066.1, from coordinate 5,020 downwards.
TTGATGATGATGATGATGATAAGCATGTTTCAGAATTGCAAATGAATTATCTGCTGCTTGCTGCTGCTCCTGAATGTTTATATGATTGAATGTTTTGAAATAATAATGGGAGTTGTTCATGTTCATGATACTTACCTTTTACCTACGAAACGAACGATGATTTGATGATATGATGATGATGATGTGCATTGTTTCAGCAGTGGAGTGAGTTCCAGGAAGATGTGAAGAAACAAATGTTTTCTGTCATGCATACCACACTCATTCATTGTCATCACACTTATCTATAGCTTTTTATTTTATCTCCCTCTGACATTAACTTACTTTTCACATAAATGCCTTGTTTATTCATTTCCATTTTGCTCGCTTCTCTTCCCTCCTCCGTATTTCATCATTATCATCATCATCATCATGAAGAGTAAAGAGTAAAATCTAAAATGGGTTCGTTCGTGGCATGCATCGTATATGCCATGGGTGACACAATACTTACTCTCCTCCCTTTTCTATTTCTATTGTCATTGTGAAACGGAATATGAAATTTGGAAGCGTTTAGAAACAAAATGCTTACTCTGCTGCTGCTGCTGCTGTTCAGAGCTATAATAATATGGCTTGTATGTCAAAATTGCTTTGATAATTTATCGTCATCATGATCCTCTCTTGTTGTTGTTGTTGCTGCTGCTGATGATGATGATGAGAATGATAACTGAAAATGATAAAAGTGGCTCTTCTACAAACTACTAGAGGCCGTAGTAGTGTTGCTCAGTTAGTTACCCTTTTTGCTGCTTGCTTTATTACTGCCCTCCAACTTTAGAGAACGCAATAACCTCCACTCCTCCACTCATCCATGTTATTTGATAAGTAAGTAAGTATTTGTAAAGGAGAGATGAAGAAGTAAGGTCTTCTAGAGAACTGCTTGAGAAGAATGCTTTTGGCTTTTTTCAGTGAATAGATAGATAAAACAAGCTATGCGGAGGATGAAAAGTTATCTCTCTGTTATTGATTGTAAATAATATGCCAGTTATGCAGATACTTTTGGAAATAAATAGCCTTGTGTGTATGTGCTTGTGCTTGCTTTTGCTGGTGCTCATGTTTTTAAAGGCTCATATGTCCACGCATGGCTGCTTCCTGTGTAAGCTTGTCACGGAGTAGAGAAGAGGAATGAAGTGAAATGAAATGAAATGAAGACGGGATGATTGGGAGAAAAAAAGGAAAGCCCATTAATAGCACTCTTCTTCTTTTCAGAGAATGATGAAGAGAGCAGAAGAGAGAAGAGAAGAGAGCTCCATTTCATGCCGTCACAGACACACATGCAAACATTACCAATCTACCACCAGCCGCAGCGCAGCCAGTCTATTTTTTCCTATTTATTGTCAGCAATATTAACATTGCAGTGCTGAACTGTGAAGAGTAAAAGTAAAGCTCTTTGCGAAACACACAGAGACACAGAGAGAAGAGAAAGTGAAAACAAATCGAGTTGTAAAGTGAGCGAGCTCATATAGTGATCCTTTCTCTCTTCTCTCTCGCTGCTTTCACCATCCATAAACAAATTCCGAAAGCAAACAAGAATGGGAGAGACTACAACAAATACGATGTGAGGCTGATTTTGAGAGAAAAAGCCCAGTTTTACTTTTACTAGCTAAAAAATGAATAGCGATAGGAAATGAGAAAAGAATATAAAAGGATATCAGATCAGAGACGGAACAGAATTGAACCGTGAGCTTTTTGCTTCTGCTGTTGCCGTCGTCTATTGAATTGCTAGAGGATTCCATTTCATTATATTGCTATTGCTATTGCTCCACAAGTTTGATTTGATCCATCCGGTGGCGTAGTAATGGCGTAGCGTAGAATAAGCATACTACAACAAATGAAAGAATATTTATTGTGTTCTGTTGTATAGTAGTAAAGTAGAGGTTTGGTTTTTTATATGCAACGAATTGTATTATGTTGTTTGTTTGATGATGATATAATAATAGCAATGATAAGTTACGTTACGACTTCTTTGTTGTTGTCGCGTCGCAGCGCAGCAGATCATATAAAATACAGACAGAAGTATTATTATTATTCTATTATATTCTATTTAACTCCCCATTCATTACGCTTTTTGTATAATAAATTTTGTTTGTATTATTGCTTGAATTGTTTTTTGCGGGGAAGAGATAGAGGAAGGTTGAATCGGACGGATGGAAATTTTGAATTATGCAATTGTGTGCTGTATGCTAATGAAAAGATTCCGGTTGAATTACAATTGCAATTCAAGCGGAGCAACCGCTCCACTGACTGCTACCGCTATTGACTTAATTACAATATTGTAGCAAACAAAAACGTAACGTGTCGTAATGTAATGCATAATTTGATTAGTTTAACTGATATTTAAGTAAATATTGAGCTTTTATTAAACAAACAGGCAAGTTTTTTTTTATTTGATTTGATCGAGGAGTTTATTACAAATCTCATTTTATTTTATTTTTTACGTAAAAGTGAAACAAATGGGTTAATTCTGTGTCAAATAATATTGCAGATAAATTCTACTTCCCTTGACAATAATTCCTGTCCAAAAATTTTTTTCCTCTCACATTCACACCCTTTCTCTACATTTTTTTTCACCTACCTTTCATTTTTCACTTAAGAAACGTGATTTGTTTGGAATTTGGAGAAGAAGAAAAAAAATGTTCCATTTGTGCTCAAGGAAATCAATTTTCCATTCAATTTTTCCCCGATGAAATGAAATGAGCTCGTAAATTGGAATTTAAGTTGCTTCCTACGTTCTAGTTTCTCTAGCAGTAGCAGCAGCAACGAGCCAAACGAAGGAACGAACGCCACATGATCAAAGTTTATTACAAGAGAGTTGCTTGGCATGGCAATGATGATGAAAATGAAGTTGATGGTATGGTGGAAGTAAAAGGAGGAGAGGAGGAGGCGGGTATATTACTACATTACTATTACTTTTATATTGGGAGTTTAACAAAATCGGGTCTCACTCACTTTTCATAATAATAAGCTTCTACTTGACATAGGAAGTGACAAACAGTTTGTTGGCACACACACAGCAGCAGCACCACCACCACCATAGACACAGGAACAGCCCGGCCGTTCATTATTACTTGTCCTTGTTCCACCACACCACCAACAACGGCAGCAGCGACAGCAGCTCTACTTTCGCTTAACTTTAACTTTCACTCACTCACTCCACTCCTCCAAAAGTGCAAAAAGATTGGTTAAAACTACCCATTTTCTCCTTTACTAGAGAGGACAAGATGATATAAAAATGAGTGAAAGAAGAAACCAAAGCCAACCAATTGCCTTCGTAAATAAATTGAGCTTAAAAAAGTAAAATGCAAAGTTTTAACAAATAGCAAGAGCAAGTAGCAACCCATATGGACCTTTAGATCATTACCGAACGATCTTTCTTTCAACTGAAACATCTGGGTCGGCGACTTCGGCGTTTTGCCTTACTCTTGTTCCAAAAAAAACTTGCAAAGTATTAAATAATTCCTGTCCCTTTGGCGGCTTCGGCGGTAAGAAAACCATTTTTGGGAGAAAGCTAGAAAGGTTGAGCGTTGGCGTTGAGCCCCTCGCTCTCTTTTCCTTTCTCTACTAGCTTATAAAGCGAATCTCATAAAAGGAAGAAGAGGCTCGGCTGTTATTATTGGATATTACCAGACAGGCAGAATCGGGAAGAGTTCTACTTAATAGCAGCGGAAATGAGGAGGAAATGGTGGTTTCACTAATAACGAGCTTACACCGCACCGCAACTTTTCACCACCACGTCTATCAATATTCTTACAGACAAGAAAATAAATTTTCAAGGATTCATCCTTCCATGTCCCAGATGTCATCTCATTCACTATTCCTATCATCCACACACAAACACACACTCAAACAAACAAAATGAAAATGAACTTAATGAATTTACTTTTTAACTAACCAACCAAATAGCATCATCACATTACTACATACTTTAAAATCTTCTTATTAAACTTTCTTCTTCTTCACAAGAACAAAACAACAACGTCCAATTTTCTGCTTGAGAAGAACTTCGAGTCTTTGAGTCCACAAGTCTAAAAGTTTTTTTTTTGCTTTCAAAGCCAATTGCTGCTGCAAAATGAAAAGCATCACAGTCACATATGTTGAAAGCTATAAATCTTCCTCCTCCTTTCCTTCTTCACTTGTTTCTGTTGTTGTTTTGTTGCTGCAAACAAGATTTCATCCGAAGAAGAAAGAATCCCACAGAATAGTAAATAAAATATGGTTGGTTGGAAGGGAGGAAGGAGGAAACAAAAAAAAACAGGTCGACTTCGACTCGACAGAACTGTGTACGTACGTATGTATAACAAAGCCAAAGAGTTTAGCTTTAGCTTTAGCTGCTCCTATGTTCATGTATGGTTTTCTTTCTTTGACTTCCACTCGACATAAATGAAATTGCTGTGAGAGAGTGGAATAGTGGAACATTTATTTTTTGTAGTATGGAGATGAGAGTGAGTCCCTTTACAAGAAACCTAAATAATGCTTTCCCATTAAATACAATAAACACGAAGATATATTATAAAATGGGGACGACGAGAAAAGGAGAAAGATTATTTTTTGCTCACTACCACCACCACCGCCACCATTCATTCTGCTTCTGCTGCTCGTGTTTGTGTTCATTTCACTCACTCATTTGCAATTTTTTCTTCGAGAGAGAGAAAAAAATTCTGCCGCTGCTGCCGTTGCTGCTGCTGCTGCTGTTTTGAGCATTTCGTTGAAGAGTTGATATTGATGTTGCTCTTGGCGTTTGTGAGTGGAATACGATAAGAAGACAAAGACGGACGGAACGGACGGACTTATTTTTTTTCTTCTCTAGTTTTTTTCTTCTTTGGGGTATGTGCATGAATTATAAACTATTCAAAACTCGAGGGGAGGAAAAAGAAGAAGAAGAAACAAATAAGAAGAACAAAGTTTAAATTTAATTTTGTTACGTTACGATTGCTCTTGCTATTGCTTTCCCTCTCCACATCCACACACAACAGTATCGTTTTCCATCAGT
>JAHZNJ010001065.1:0-10069 GCA_027744475.1 Lepidocyrtus cf. sotoi NNG-2020 | reverse complement strand
TTTCATTTAAAAAGTTGAAGCTGCTGCAAATCATGGTATGATTATACAGACCTGTTTCCGTTTAAACTACAAAGCTATTATGTTATCCTTCTACGCTGTGTTTTTAATGGAAGATTACACAAATATGTAGTGAAAGCTAACAATTCAAATTCTAGTTGTTATTCCCACCACCTGCACCTTCATTCTGCCTTCATCTCTTGTTCCAGCCCTTTCATTTTCTCCTTTCATTTCCATTTCACTCTCTGTCAGTCAGAATTAATAATTTATAAAATGTGTGTGTGTGTGTATTCCCAAATGGAAGGAGTCGTCACTCATTCATTCTAAAACTCCAACATTTTCATTTTCACTTCCATTTCAACTTTATCCTTTTGTGGTTAGAATTTAGAATCGAAGTCATCTGAATTATATATGCATTCATTCATCTCATCATCACAAACTGCTACTGTTATCGTAAAGGTTTTCTTATGCATTTGTAGAGAGACAAAAGAGAGAGAAAACGGATTTCCTTTTACTTCTTTCACTATTCTTTCAAATTTACATTTCTTTATGAAGAAAGACTTTGGCAATGCTTGATTTTTACCATCTTAAAGTTCCAGTTGCAGCGCGCGAGTGCTGTTGCATATTTGAAATAAGCCCAATTCCTGCCCAATACGTATATGGTAGGTTTCGATAAAAAAGTGAAATTTTGCTAAATTACTACGGATGAGCACTTTAATTTTTAAATGTTATGCTTAAATGTCCCGTTATTAAACTGGAAATATATTATGCGATTTAAAATAAATGTAGTCAACATTGTCAACAAACGCGTTTTAATTTTTTCTCATTTTTTGCTAATCAAAATCTTCATTTCATAAAGCCGCGTAAACATACAAAATGGATTTTTTATAATGTCTCAAAAAAAGATAAATCATCATCCATGTAGCATTCTTTCTTTTACGAAGAATGAAAACAAAACATAAATCAATCTGACATGATGCAGCAATGCAATACTACTTGAAAATGCTTTTAAAATGGAACAGAATGAAGCTTGAGTAAAATAACAAAAAGGGAATTGCCTTTTGGTTATCTTAAATACAAACTATCCCATTAAAATATTGGAAAGAAAGATTTATCATATAAATAAAAATGTTATGTTTTCATTTTCACTTTAACATTTCGCTTTTATTGCTACGAATTTTTAAAGCTTGTCTACTTTTTTAAGACATTTCAACCTTTCTCATCTTTTTCTCATTTTTAATTTTGCTGATGTAACAAAACAACGTAAAGCACTGTATAAAAATTGGGTCATAATATAGTAATCATTTGTAGAATAACCATTTTTTAAATTCCGACTGTTTTTAATTTTAGGGATAAGCTCAACAACGAAAGTACACCTTGGATCTCCTGAGAAAGCATCTGACATTAGTGTTGGAGTAGAAGTGATCTTAAGATGTCGAATGGAAGGAACTGGTGACATCCATTTTGAGTGGTTCCGGTAAGTCTTCTGTGTTGTGGGAAACAATATATTTATAGAGAGAATGAAATGTCCAATAAACTTAAATTTTACATTTTCCAGGAATGGAGAACGGGTGAGAGCCTCAGATAAAATTGCCATTCAAGGAAGAAGAATTCACATAAAAGAAGTATCTTTGGATGATGTCGGAGCGTACACCTGTGCAGCAAAAAATGATGCGGGTGTATCGAGTGTCGGAAAGAAGTTTGTATTAAATGTTTTGAGTAAGCACTGCACTGTTACTAACTGATTTTTTTACTATCTTATAGCAACATACTTACATTAGCTCAACCGTGTAAAAGATTTTCATAATTTGCCAAAATGTAATTTTAACTATAATTACTTTTTAGATGATAGGCTCCCTCAAGTTTTAAAAGCTCCGGACGATATCATAGTAAAGGAAGGACAAGTAGGAAGGTTTGACTGTGTCGTAAACACCAACAAACCCCACAGCATTTATTGGGAGTTCCAAGAACATGTGCGATTGAGTAACTCATCAAGGTAAATAAAACGTTCATTTTAAATATTTCTTGCATCATTGAATTGCAATACAGCGGAAAACAACAAAAACTTTGGCAGATAAAAAATGTGCATTGCATTCAACCATTTTATATCACATAATAAACTTAAAAGTACAAAAATGTTTTGCTTTTAGGCTTAAAATTCTCTACAACGGTTCTCTGCTAATTGAAAAGGCTGAGACATTGGACGCTGGGATTTACAAGTGCCTTGTAAAATTCACAGAATTCCCAGAGGAGGCGTCACAGATTTTCGCAGCCACTCTGGATATTGCATGTAAGTCGCTCGCTGACTAATACTTTCTGGAAAGTTNGGACGCTGGGATTTACAAGTGCCTTGTAAAATTCACAGAATTCCCAGAGGAGGCGTCACAGATTTTCGCAGCCACTCTGGATATTGCATGTAAGTCGCTCGCTGACTAATACTTTCTGGAAAGTTTTGTAAGAAGCTCCCACAAAAACTTTTTAATGCAGCTGGGTGTGTATATGTTAAGAAAATGAAAATAAATTAAAACATTAACTCATCGCAGTAAGTAATGCTTAGAACCGTATTTCTTCTTTACTTTCCTTTCGCTCGTTTCGTAGATTTAGAACCACTTAGCATCAGCACATCCTTCGACCCATCCCCTTTAATCCCCAGCCAGAGAGTCGCCGTGCCAGAAAATGGGACTGTGGAAATTTTCTGCGAGAGGCCCAAGGGGCTCCCTACACCGAGGTTGTGGTGGGAAGGGCCTGACGGCAAAGCCATTTCGGAGGAAGTTTCTTCTTCGTCTTCTTCGCCTTCTTATTTTGAGCCCTCTTCTCCTCAAGTAAGGGTACCGAATATGTTGCTGATTCTAAACGTGAGAGTAGATCACACCGGAAATTACGCTTGTGTTGCGGAAAACGTGGCTGGAAGGACGAGGGAATCCATTCAACTTGTTGTCGTATCAAGTAAGTGAACAAAAATCACTTTAGATTTCTTCTTTCAAGTTTTATTTTTTTTCCTTGAGAATTTCATGCGAGAAAATTTACTCCGAATTTGAGGATATGATACAAAATGATTTCTGAAACTGTATATGTGTATTTCATTCAACAAGACGGTACGTGTCTTAAAACCAAAACACGTTTCCTCTTCAAAAAGTCTCAAGTGCCTGTCCGTCCATCTACTTTTCTTTTTAAAGTAGACACGACTTTTAAAAGCCTTTGCTTTTTATTTTACTCGACACTCAATGCTTTTTAGCAAATAAGAAAGCCTTTCTTGGATCTTGAAAGGTTGATTTTGCAGTTACTTACAAACGATGCGCGATGACGGTGGTATTGAGTCTAAAGGTTGCTTCGTTTTATACTGTACATTTTATTGCCCTGGACAGATTTTTTCCTTTGAACTTTTTCACTTACCTATACCTTCATAGATAGTTTAGTTTTATTCTACGTAAATGTCTGGATTGTTCAGCTTTGTAAAAGATGGAAATTGTAAATTTAGTTTGGCGTTTCAAATGATCTTTTTTCTGTCTGCATGCATGATAATGATTGAAATAGTTATTGTCAAAGTCAAAAATCAAAACAAAAATTGCCATTAATGTGTAAAGGTTCGTCATAACATAGGCATTTGTATTATGAACGTTTAGAATTGCTCCACTACTCACACTCTCTCTCATTATTAGACACGAACTAGAATAACAAAAGTATTCAATTGACTGGAACAAACGAAAAAAGGGCAATAAGAATGAATTACATTCTCTGTTTATGTTGTTGGATTTTGTTGATTTAATGTAAAGCATCAAAAGTGGCACTTGCCTGATTAACCGTAAGCAAACTTTTACTTCTAACAAGAAGAAACATCTCAACGTCTGACTCCCCTCTTTCATTATTCTCTCCACACTTTAGCATTTCTTTGCTCAATGAGCTTTCTCCGTTCTAGGAAATCCATAATAGTATCCTACTATTTGGAATGATGATAATATTTGGAAATTATCTTCAGTTCCGACATTCTTCATACGGTCATTTATTGTCGTGATTACATCTATCTGCATTGCATCTTCAACGATAAACGATGTTATGCCAGCCAAAACAGCATAAAGATAAAAGGGAATAGGTCTAGCTTGGCTGTACACAGGGAAAAGCCAGAAGTGACGATAGTGACCATTGGGATTGGGAATATTGATAATAATAATAATAATAATAAAAACGAGCCCACAAGAATCCACATGTGTTTTTCTTCGTACTCCTTCCATAAGGTCGTTGCAGCTGAATAGTACCTCTTGCGTGTTCTTCTCCTTCCGTTCCTTCCCCTTTTGTTTTTGATCCCATGTGCATACAAATGGTTAAAAAGGGGGGATAAAATGCATCTTGCATTGCATGAGAAGAGCAACATACCATCATCCCTTCTGCTTTCCCCAGCAGGATGAGATAAGAGGAGTCAAATTCCATTCCAGCACCACCCACGATTTTGAGCCACCCGTCGAGCACAGTGGTGAAGGAAGGGGAAGTTGCTCATTTCGTGTGCCAGTTCCAAGGTCCATCATATCCAGTCAGCCAAATCCAATGGTTACGGAACAAAGTTCCTATCCCAGCCCGAACCTTCCTGACCCAGGATGACCAAGCGGATGGACCTATTCTGTATCCAGTGCTTAGCAGCAGCATTATTATTGATGGAAGCATTGTTGTCGGTGGTGGTAACGGGCGAGGAAGCAATATTGGAGGAGGAGGAGGAGGGAGTAGTGGGAGTGCTGCTATTTCTGATCAGCAAAGACCATTCACAAGATTTGTTTCCTTTCCTGAGAACGGCACATTAAAAATTGAACCGGTGGAGTTGACAGATGTTGGGGATTACACGTGCGAGATAATGACTCCGGGCTACGAGACTGTTGAGTCCAGACCAGCTCAGCTCTTCGTGACAGGTATGCTTAACTATAAGTGAAAGCTCAAGCTTCATATTATTAGTATTACGCATTCCTTTTCTCTGTCGACGAGATTTTCTTCATTTGTTATTCCAGCATCAGCAATTTCCTTTAATCAGGATCAGTAGCAGAGATTTGTTGATATTGACGTAATGAAAATTAGCTCAGATGAATGAGTGAGCGGTGTGGTGTCAAAATGAATTGAGAAAAATTCGTAGGTTTTGCTTTCCCAATTCATTAGCTTGTTTACTATTTGGTTTTGTACTGGTCAAGTAAAACTGTAAACTATGGATTTGTTGAAAATGGTTCATTCTTTTTCAAACCTTAAGACTAGAAGTAAAAGGACAACACAGCATCGCTTTCCGCTCTCCTTTTCTAGTAATAAACACATTTCGTCTTCAAAAAAGATGTATTTGCTTTAGAATAACAACATTTTTATGTTAAAAGAGAAATGGAAAAAGTTATAAATCAAGAAATCACAAGTAAGCAGCAAGAAAATTCTAACAAATTATGTTCATGTTATTTTGTAACGAGTAACTGTGAGGAATACTGCTGCACTGCTTTGGAGCAGTAGAACGATAGGGTCCATTTTGTCGTTTTTTTTCTTAAGATATCTTCAGTTTCGTACTTTCTTTTTCTTCTTTACTGTCTTTTCTTTCTTAGTCGTTGCTTGTGACCAGCATAATATTAATGATGTACCAAAACTAAAAAGGGAACTATACTTTCTTGTGTGTAGGAGGTAGGCAGGAGAGGAAGTTCTTTTAATTTACTTTTGTGTCAATGATACTGCTTTCACTCTCTTTCGTATTTTTGTCAATGTACAAATATACAAGGTATGTATTTCCATCATCATTTTATTTTCTTCTTTGAAAAACTTTACTATCTTAACGGAATAGTCTTATTTCTATGTTCTTTACCCTGCCATTTCATTTCCTTTTAGAGGAAATCATGTTTCAGTTCCTCTTTACAAGCAACAGCAAGCGATGAAAGTATCTTCAGCGAAAGGAACTTCTAACTTTAGATGAGAGGAGGCAAAGGCAAGTGGAAAAGAGACAGAATAAAGAGAAGAGAAACGGGAAAAGGACGACGGAAGACAAGGAATAATAAGTTATCTCGTACGTGATCAGGCAACCTCATTTCTCTTTCACTATCATCGCTATCAGCTCAAGGAATTCCTAGCTCAATTCAATACTGAAGAACTGACAGAAAACTATAGAGCATTCCATTTTTGTAAGGAAAAAAAACGTACGACAAGTCTATAAGAAGTAAACCCAATATACATACCTACATGCTAGAATAATGTCTTCTTATAAGGAACGAAAAGAAAATGATAATTTCTTGGCACTTTTCTTTTTCCTTCTTAAAAAACTTTTTTTTGCCTTTTGTATTATGATCCTCTCTTGTCTTCATTCTTGGCTTCTTCTTCACATGACAAAAAAATATTGGTGGAAGAAGTTGAAGGTATTTAGAGTTTAGACTTAAGCCTTATTATTAATTTTCGTGATCTAGTTAATTTTGCTGACGATGAGAAGAATATTAAACTTTATAATCAACCAAATGTCAATGTCGGGTCGAGGCAAGAGTCTGTGGAGTTTCTGCTAAAGCTTAGTTTTATAGAATAGTAAGCCAACTGTCGACAGAAACAAAAAGATTTTTAAAAACATTAATGCTGTACTGCTGTTGTTGAGCTCGTGGTTGTGATCATATGCCAGAAATAAACAACAGACTGCGTGTGGAAACTCCACGAGAGGATTTTGATCAAGCGAGCTTTTCCAGAAAATGAAATCCCTCGTCTCATTTTGCAAAATAAATTGAAATAGTCTTCAGAGAAATAAGCAAAGCAGGCATAATAATAATAAAGATGATTAGATAGGAACGAACAGAGCAGACGAAATGAACGCACATAAAAAGCAGAATTCATACCTTTCTCTCCCGTCATAACTAATGTAAGTAAGTAACTGTTGTGGATTTTATTACCGGTTCATAAACTTGCTGGAGCTGAAGGCAATAACACAAACAGCAATAAACTTTGAACTGAACTGTGCTGCACAAGCACAGCTGAAAGAAGGTGCTGAGTTCTGTTTCTGCTGCCTGTTTGAGTAATAATAATGATGATAAGAAAACAAAAGTCAGCGAATGAAAGAAAGAAAGCATGATTGAATAAGTAAATGAAAGTTTCGTTTGGAGAGGAGTTTATAAATAGAAAGTAGATTTTTATTTTTATGCTAGTAAATTCTATAATTTGTGCCTGTCTGGACTTTTGTGTTTGTTGTTGCAGAAACACTCAAATTTATGCCGAAACCAGTTGACCGGAAGTTAGAGCTGGGATCAACATCCAAAATTCATTGCAAGGCTCATGGAGCTTCACCCTTGAAAATCCGCTGGGTTAAGGTAATTCATTCCATACTCGCTCCATCATATACTAGTAGTGAAACCAGTTGACCGGAAGTTAGAGTTGGGATCAACATCCAAAATTCATTGCAAGGCTCATGGAGCTTCACCCTTGAAAATCCGCTGGGTTAAGGTAATTCATTCCATACTCGCTCCATCATATACTAGTAGTATTATATAGTTTTGCATAAAACTCTCCCTCCCAAATATTTTCATGTTGCGCGTTGGTCTAGTGGAAAGATAAGAAGAATAGCACAGCACAGTAATGAAATACAGATCTCGTGCGTAACGATGAACAGAATGAACCATCTGATTTCTGTCTTTGCTGAGGCATCCACTTCTATTCTATATTCCTTCCTCCCTCCCCTACAATCGTTGGAGCATAAGATTAAACAATTTTTCTCCTATTTTCTATTTTTAGGAAGGAACATCTATTTTCGAGTGGCCATCCCATATCAGAGAAGTCAACGGAACGCTTCACTTTCCATACAGTGAAGCAAACCGACAAAGGACGTTATACTTGCGTGGCTACAAATTCGGATGGTTTCATCAACACAACGATTTATGTGGATGTTGGCGGTGAGGGAGACTAATTTTGTTTTATCCTTTTTGGTTTCATTTAAGCTTGCATTTTTGCAATTTTATTGTTGTTGTTGTCGTTAGTTGTTGGTATTGGGAAAATGGTTATGCTTACGTTAGCAACAAAATTCCTTGGTGGAATCTTAAATTTTTCGTAGTCGCTTGCCCCATTCAGTAGTCTTTTGTACAGAAAACATGTTAGCCATCTACTTCACTAAAATCCACCGAATTAAACGAAGCTAATGTCCAATTTAATTCAGAGTCAATGGGCTGCCGACGGCGAAAGCCTAAAGAAAAGAGTCACGAAGGACAATCAGACATTGACAATGAAAAGATAATGAAAATGAATGCTTAAAAGAGTACACTAACCCTCTGGGAGAGTCGATTCAGTTTGTTTTCATTTCAATCATCCCATCCCTTTTTGTGTTTGACGGTGTATCATACATCTCCCAATCAATCACGAGTCACACAATATTCGTTTTTGTTTTTTGACATCTCGTAAAAGTACTAATTTGAATATTTTGCAGAAAAAGTCCTAAAGGCAGTTAAAAATGCAATGGCATTTCGCATTTTTCAATGCGAAATTTTTTAAAAACTGACATTTACTTGAATACCAATAGTTAAAACATCGAGGTACAATTTTCTCGTAATCAAGTCTTCTCAGGCGAGTAACTCTAAAATGCTTGATAAGCGTACCCACTCTTACTCGCCTGATTAAGCTGCATACATTAAAAATGTGATTAATTTTATTTCAGTTGCTCCAAAGTTTTTGGTTCCACCGAAGACTCCTCCCGAAGTCCAGGAAGGGAAGTCGATCATGATTGACTGCAAAGCATATGGCGATCCATTGCCAGCGATCCAATGGGATAAGAACAATATTATGAATGGTTTTGATCGTGAACGGTAAGTAAAAATGGTCATTATTAGTATTACATTACGTACGATATTATTTATCTCTGTTTTGTGGAGATAAATGGACTATTTGATGATAATATTGATAACGATAAACACCAGTCCAGTTTCAATTGGACGGGTAATGCAGTATAGTTCAAGAAAGAAGTAATATACCCTCTTCTTGTTCATCATTTTAACAGATTTCGCGTCCTGGAGAATGGCTCATTACTTGTGTCTGAGGTCGTAAAAGAAGACGATGGTCGTTACGGATGTACTGCGGGAAACAGTGGGGGTTTCATCCGGGAAGAAGTCCGTCTCCTCGTCAAATGTATGAACAAAAACTTTGTATTCTCAATTTTATAAACGAGCTTGACTGACACATGAAAGCATTTCTGTTGTTCTCTGTCTGTGCATTATTGCAAGGAGACGAGAGAGACTATAGTGAAAAATACATTGTTCTATTTTATGCCCAAATTTTTTATGACAAGAGAACCTAATAAAATGGATTCCTCTCCATATGCCAAAATACGAGCTTTCCATATGGATTGAAACTAATTTTGACTTTTTCTATTCACTTAAAGTAAAAATTCGGATGCCAGCTCAACATGTTTCAATTCAGTTTACAATCGAGTTACCCAAAATTCCATCATCTCCTTCCTGATTCAGTCGTTCAGTCTGAATGGAATAAATACTTCCTTTTCAAGTGATAGAATTGAAAAAAAGTTGAAGCGGTTTAGATATTAGAATGTTCGATTGAGACTAGCTGGATTTTTATCTGTAGAAACTTAAACTGACGAACAATTGACTTTTTTGTGGTAACTTCCGATGGAATAAAAATGAGTTTATTTTTCCTGATTGTACTTTTTGTTTTCTCGTCTTATGGTTTCCGCTAATTACTAAATTATGACAAAGATTTAAATTACATGATAACTTACATCTAAAACTTTTATCGTTTCCAGCAAATGACCAATACTACTCCGAATCTTTGGATGACAGCCTAATGACAAAAACGGTTTCAATCACTCTCAGCGTAGCGGCTGCTTACATGCTTCTGGTTATTGGGTTGATGCTGTGGTGTCGTCATCGGCAGTTAAAACGGAAGCAAGCTTATCTAACTGAACGTAAGACCATATATCGCTTGTACTAAACATTTTAAAAAACCTTCATTAATTCCCTCAACTTGTAAGTAAACTGTGTAATCTACCGTACCCTTCTTGCTCATTCGTCGTTTATTATAAAACATAACCACCAACATTACTTTATTGTTGCTGAATAATCATAATCGTAAAATATAGTATGCCATCCACTCCATC
>JAHZNJ010001064.1:0-21761 GCA_027744475.1 Lepidocyrtus cf. sotoi NNG-2020 | reverse complement strand
ATCATCATATTTTATCTCTTGTAATTTTACTGCAAGTGAATGATTAATGATGCTCTTAAGTGAATTTGTTGAAAACAAATAGAAAAAACTGCTTCTGATTTTGAAAGGAACTGTGAAAGTTTCATTTTATAAAGGAACGAAAATCATTTTAATGAAAATGAAACGAAGTGATGTGATGCTATCCTATCACATAGTAACTATCAATGCTCTGGGCAATAACCAGTCATAGAGAGAAAAGTTTCCAGAGATGAGAATGAGGAGAAGGAGGATACAGCAGATCAAAAGATAAGTACAAATAAAGTAAAAAAGAGTAAAAGTTTATCTCTGGTAGTAGTACTACATGACACAGGCATTTTATTCCTCTCTGCAATCAACATCCGATTCAAAATTATCACGAATTCTGATAGGATAGAAAGAGTTCAACAAAGTTAAGTTTAAAAATAAGACTCCGTCTATTCCAACTCCTTTTCGTTTACATTCTACTGATTTCGATTTCATTTAGAATCCAGCGGATAAAAAATTACGTATTTTGATAGTTTATGTACAAAGTACGTACGTATAGATGAAATAATATGATTAATAAAAACGATAACGCCTGGACTAACACCCAACTAAGTAATTTACTTCTCCGTTTTCCATCTTCACGTATCTATGTTCGTAGTTAAACCTACGATCAAGTGGAAAAATCTTTATCCGTGTGTTTTATGAAAGAAACTTTCATTTTATAACGAAATCAGTACTTATCCGCTTTTCAATATTGATATTGTGTGAATATGTAGTGATATCGCAACAGAGAATATATTTCATTAAATTCCAGCTCATCGTTTGAGAGTTTTCCGCTGATATTTTTAGCATTACATAAAACTTGTAAAGAGTTTGATGAACTGTATAGAAGGGTTATGTAAAATTATAATGGGGTTGAAAATGAAATGACGAAAATGAGGAAAGTTTAATGATAAATTGTAGGATTACCTTTTGTATTATCCATTCACGCGGCGGTGCCTCTTCTTATCAATACAAAGTCCTTCATTGCCAATATAATTAAAACGAGTTTCATCTAGACTGAATGGAATGTTTTGGATTTTCATAATCAAAAACTGTCTTGAATTGAATTGTTCACCTAAATTGTCGAATTTTGTGGAACGTGAAAATATGTCACCTCTAGTTTGCATACTTTGCACAAAACTTCACCAACGGCTACTGTACATGCTATGAATGTTTGTTATTTTGCCAAAGACAGTCATCAACGCAAACGCAACCCTTTATTGCATTTGTTTGCGTAATGTTTGAGCGCACGCGCACTGCTGTCGACGCACTTTATGCAAATTTAAAAGCGAAGCAAAGATAAGTTCTTCTCATGAACTGGACAACCAAAGGCAAAATGTTGATGCATAATTTGATGACATTTAGCACAAAGAAAAAACTTTTTTGTTCATTTTCCCGTTTTCCGCAAAAACGAAACGCGCTGTTTTCAAAAATGAAAATGAGGTTAATGTCATTTACTATTAACTTCGAGTCTCAAAACCTTTTGAATTTGAAATCAATTTCAAAAGTTTAAAGTTCTATATAAATACAATACACTTACAATTAAGTTGTTGGTATTATTTGAATTAACAAAGAAAGTCTTTCAACATGATAAAACCAAAATAATTAAAACACTGCATTTGCCCCCGTTAATTTGAGATGTGCCAATATTATAGAAATGCTGAAAGAACAAGTAAGTACCTATATAATATTCATTAACGCCACACTATTTCATTGCAACAAAATGGACAAAAAATGCAAATCTACTCATTCATCCGTACCTGTATATGACATAAATACGTCAAAGTCAACCTGCATTTTTCGCTCAACTTTTATGTTCCCGTGACAAGACTCCACCTTCTGTGTTTCAGATCATATCGGATATTGTATCTGTCAATTTGCCTTGCTCTAATCTAAACTTTTTGCCAAAAAACGGAAAGAATTGGACGGAATAATGAACACACACGCAACGAATCACAGTTATACTCTTTCGCGATAAAGCTGCTGCACTGCAACCTATCCAAATCGATTTATTACCATTCCTTTTAGCCTCCGGTGCTAAATTTAGCAACATCTAGTAATACCAATAAAAACGTGACTGTGACCGTTTCCACTTTCTTCGTCGTAAACATCGCAAATTGATGATAATCAATTTGATATCAATGTTACTGCACCACTTACAGCGATTGGAACAGCAATCACACTAAAACGAACTTTGTTTCTATCTGAATAAAGGATGCGAATGATGCAATGAGGGTATGCATAAGGTATAATGCGCAAAAAACAGAACCTACTTATTCCCAGCAATTTGCATCATAAGCAAAAAAATTTCCATCAGTACCAGGAGAAAAAAAAGTTCGAATCACAGCATATCACATTTTATTTACAAGTGTTAGAATTTCATTTTATCTTTTTGTCAGTGCGCATATTTTAAAGTAAGAATAAGAGCATGTTTTAGACAATATTGAGCAAGGTGAGCAACAACGTCGACGTAGACGGTTAAAGTTATGGCCGTCGTAAGAGAAAGCTGGACTAGAAAGAAAGTTTCAAAGGTTTCTTTACCTTCCGCCACCACCACCGCCATTATTCTGGATGAATTATTAGAACCTTGCACAATTTCATAACATTGAAAACCCACATTGAGCAAGGCTGCAGTGCAATATCGTAATGGCTTATAGGCAAAATAGTAGGTACCTTGGAACTTTTCTGCTAATTTGACGTAGGCTTTGTTTTCCATTTTCTCTGATGCCGTGAGCAAATCCAGAACATACAAGGCTCATAACTAACATCCAACACAATACATGCAATCAACAAAGTTTTAGTCGTTATTGCATAGGTAGTTCCATTTCCATTTAAAATCTAGTTTTGCATTGAGTTCCGACTTGCGATGCGACTCAACCCCTTTACGAAATAGCCCATGCGACATCCGAATGCAATGAAATGAAATCAGTCCACCATTTGATTTCAAGCTGCATGAACGCAACAACGCAAGCATGAAAGAGAAAAAGTTGTTTGACTTCGGTATGGTGTTGTTGACTATTTACACTATGTACTGTTCCAACTCAATTTTCAAATTTATGTAATAAATAAAAATGTAAAAATGTAAATAAATTGGAAGTTGGATTTGGTCAGTCGTGTTTTGAGAGAAACTGTAGAAGGTTCAAAATGTCACCTATTAAAAATTATCGTTATTTTTGCCATTTAATAGGTCCATTTGACATGATATTTATTGACTCTTTTCAAGAGAAAGAATGTATCAAGGCAAAAAAAGTGAGCCAGTTTGCCAGTCAATGCTCTTCTTTGTGTCGATGTTCCAATCCACTGCATTTTTGTATAAAATGATCAATAAATATATAGACTAGCAACAACTGTATTTTTACCAGGACATTGAATGGACTATAGTGACTGTGACCTGTGACTATGACTCATGACTGAACAAAAAAAAACTGTAAAGGACGTACGTATGTGTGTGTGTTCCTTCATGTTCATATCATGTTGTTTTGACACAGATGTTAATGATGTTATTTTTAAAATTCAAGAATATTGCGCATTTTATTACTACTATTGATTGTGTAGACAGAGAAGTCGAGTCGTTTTAGAAAAAAAGGAAAAGCTTGTAAATGTAATGATAATCACATGAGAAGAGGTGAAAAGAGCCATCAGGCACTCAAGCATTCAGTCAGATAAAAATGTTTTGCTGGACCATGAGATTATATCATTAACGTCAATATTTCTTAAAAGATCGCATTAATTTACACTATTTTGTACGTATTTTTTAGAGAAGTGACAGCATTCGTTATCCCTTCCGTATGGATGCATGTTGCCTTGATGCTTTACAGCGAACATGGATTATTGTTTGTTGATAAATGTGGTGTAATTGATATCATCTATGTTGTTTCCAATCCAAAGAAATCTAGTATGTTCATGTACTACACAATCCATCAAAGATGTCGTCATTGAAAAAGGGGAAACGCAAAATATTTCACGCAAAAGCAAGGACTAACAATAACAATAAATATAGTATGTGATGATGATGATGATGAGGACGGGATGCGAGGAAACTTTGTTGCCTTTTCACTCCGCGATCTGTTGACCTCAACCTGAATTTTGAAATGGCAGCGCAGCGGTGTGACCTCAAGTGAAATTACTAACGTATGATGACGATGATGATAATGACAGGGGAAAAGTAGAACCACCGCGTACCACCACCCAAAACCCTTCACCGGGAAAGCAAAATGATGCTTCTGTTGTTGCTACAACTGCTACTACGACGCGACGGCATGCGGATATTTTTGAATGGTGCGTTGCGTTGCTTTCGTCTTAATCTTTCTTCTCTGCTGTGTATGCATAGTGGAAAGCAACATACTTGTCTTGTTTTATCTGAAACATCTTGTTCGGATTTCAGATATTTTGGAAGATATTTTTTATGCCATTCTTATTTACAAATTCTTGTTTGCATGCTGACAGTGTGTGATAAGGATGAAACTTAATGCTCTTGGTTTAGCTTCATTTCTCTTGTGAGGATGATGATGGACCCATTTGGCCGTGGCCGATCTTTAACATAATTTCATTCACGCTGCGTTGTTCCATTGCTGCGTTACATATAAATACAAACAACCGTCAACCGCCAAGAAAACGCCAAGTTTATGCCAGGGAGTGAAAGAAAACTGAGAGTAGTAATAACAGCAGCAGTAAGTAGTGGCAGCATTTTTCTTGTAAGGAATCAACAAAGAATAAAAGTAAACGCCAGTCTACCCAGTTTCAAAAACATTTTTTAAAACGTTCCTTTGACTTAACCGAAAGCTTTACTCTTCTGAAGTAATGATTGTGTGTGATGTTGTTGTTGATGATGAAATTTCCACTTGTTCTACTAATACTGCGGCACACGACGCGGTCGTCGGCAAAGGCATAATATTGTATTCTTGTCTTTTGCTCTCCTGCTCCTATTATCCGATTCCTCCTTTACTCATATTAAGCCGTTAACGTAAAAATAAAAATTTCATCATGCTTCACCGTAGCGTACGTACGTACATTACAACGGCAACGAGTTGAAATGTTTTTCTCGCATTTTTGGTTTGATATTATTCTTCTAACGCGTCGTTCTTCTAAGCGCTTCTTTCTGGCACTCTTTTAAAATTTGCATTTTCGCCATAATTTTCTAATATTGCCCAGAATACTACAACAGGCGACACGGGTATTTATATTCATACTTACATGCACGAGCCATTACTATCCATATCAGGAAATAGAATAATATGCAATGATGATAATAATATTCGATGATGGAGAAGCAATGATGTTGGCAGCTTGAATGAAAACTCCTTTTTGTTGAACATTAACTTTACTTAATCTGGCCACAATCATCATAGCATTCATAAGAAATAGTCATTCTATTAACATTACCACCACAGTTCTCTATTTCCAACAAATACTAGCCAGCATTATAAAGTCAAGTGTCTTTTTTATGTCAACTTGGAAGGTTATTAAAAATTACATTTTGACATGACCCGCCATTTAAAGGAAAAGAAAATGTTTAAATTTTAAGTTTTTCAAGAATTATACTGTTGTAATTTATGCTACGCTAGAAGGCAAATATTTTTCATGTGCAAATTATATTATCTGTATTCTATTACTGGAAAAATTTAATGAAAAGAAAAAATTGACGCTGGCATATCATTTCAGTAGAGTAGAAAACTTTTTACTGTTTTTCAGTTGAGGTTTCCATTCACATACCTCCCTAACAGTGGAGAACAAAGTCTGATTTTACTTTTTACTTTGATACTTGCTTGTGGCAAATTTTGTCTTTGTTGTGTATTTTTATACATTTTGTTGGTTAGCTTTTGGTGAATTGAAACAAAACCTCAAAAGGAACCAAATCGTTGGGTTTAGTTCATTAGAAAAGTGACTCATTTTATTATAACAAGGACAAATCAGCAAAAAGTAAGATTATGATAGTTTTGCTCAATCACGAAATGAATGATGATGATCAGCGAAGCTTGCTGGAGGAGTTCCAAACTTCCAAAATGTAATACAATCTAAAACTGCGTATTGTTTATTTTGTCATGTTGTTGCATTTTTGTTGTCTATAATTGTGATGATGGTGATCTGATGAATTTTTTTACTCTATGAATAATATTTACTTAATTTTTAAGTAAGAATTACATTTCTAAGCATAATCAACAAATATGTGAAGTTTCATGATGTGAAAATTATCAGTTTTGTCTCTTAACAGCAATCAACAAAAGTTTTTTTGACAAATACTACCTAAATACAAAAACGTATTTGATTACCTACTACCGCCAATCATGAATCATGGCGATTGTGATACAGAACACTATTGTTTATCATCTATCATATCATATTAAAAATGTTGAGTAAGTGACATCAGCATCGTCACTTACCGAGTAGCAAGCAGCTGCAGCAGAAGCAGAATAAAAACGATCAAATTCATGATGAGAACAAGGAGAAGTACCAAAACTGCGTTTTAGTAGATGTAGGACAAGAGGCGATTTGGAATGAATATTGCTATACATAATAATAACCCAACATTTTCAAGCCTTTCCTTGTTGTAGTAGAGGACACAAAACAGTGATCCTCTCCCTGACTCCATGGTTGAATGAGTGAGGGAATGATTAGCTAAACCATGAAAATTATTTCATATATGACAATCTCTCATTTCCGCCCTCTTCTCATCGTCAGTCGTCGCAGTAGCATATTTAGTCATCATCGCATCGCAGTAACTCTCTCGTAGCAAAAGTCCATCGACCACTATCATCACTACCACCCTTACTCCTACTCCGATTACATCCAACTACCAACTTTTCGTATTTAACGTTTGGCTATTGCTGCTGTTCGCTGAAACCTATAATTCACAGCGCATATCCTTTCCTGAATATTATTATGAGGAGTGAGGAACTGAGGAGCCATATGCTACTACTGCCACCATCATCATCGCCAGCATTCATGCATGTGTTTGTACATATTAATAACAAATCAGTCTTTTTTATTTTTATGGTTCTACCTCGAACTATATAGCCTTGGTCACTTTTAGCAGAAACAAGAAAAAACGACCGTATGAAAACGAAACATTATATTCCTGTAAAATCGCTTCCTGTGCGACTCTGACTGAGCTCTGAGGATGGTGGTGGCGGTGATGGGGTTGGGATTTAGGAATATATTTTATTGCAAACAGCTTCGATGCCACCACCACCACAGAAGTAACTCAAATATATGGCACTGTTAAAATTACTTTTTGCAAGCTGAAAAATCTCAAATTATCCATCAATAGTTGATGTGAAGCAGTAAACACTATCAAACTTCAGCATTATCATCATTTCATCATCATCATGAAGGAAAAGGGAGGCCACACAAGCCACCCAAACACAAAAATCCCACCTTAAAAGCAGTAACCACATAAGCCTTTTCTTAATGTTAGTTAGGAAGGAGTCTCACAACAAAATATTCCGTTTCTTTGCTTGAAAAGATAAATGTATGCATTCATAATTATCGTTGTGGTTGTAACAAGTTCAACCTAGTACAAGGTCCTTCATTTTCTTCTCTTTTCATAGCTCCAATCAAAATATTTTGACAACTACGCAATTTTCAAATGGTGATGATGAAGATGTAAAATAACGGAAGCCATTAGAGCTGATAAAGATTGTAATAAATGCGAAATTGAGAGGAGAACCCTATGCTAGCTGCCTGCCGCCCTGCCTGCCACTGTAAAAATTGGATAAACAATTGCCTTTTGTGTGTGAGAACATTTCCTTCTCGTTGAACTTTATGTAATTCAGCAAAAAATGCCAAGTCAATGTCTTCACTAATAATGTGAATGTGAACTATGGCTCCATCCGTTCTGCATCTTTCTTCTTCTTCTACTCACATTTGCCACACACACGCAACGCAGCAACTCACACAGAAGGAGACTTCAATTTACAAAACCCATTGGCAGCGTCAACCAAAAACCAGCCAACGCCAAAAAGAGTTTAACAAACAACAACAGCGGCCAAAACGAAGAAGCAAAGTGCAGCAACCAGCACCAGCATAGTTTAGTAGAAGACAAAAACTCAAGTCTATTTCTTCTTTAATTTTAGATGATTATTATTACTATACAATAAGGTCTCACACACGCAATTTACTTCTTTCCTATTATATCCTCTACCAACACCACCACGACTGCCACCATGTCCATCCATGCATTTCTAATCTCGCACACATGTCTAAATAAAAAACCAAGAATGAACGTTCTATTTTGTAGTAGAAAAATACGTATATGTACTACTATAAAAATACTTTTGGACAACACCTACTCCATTCCATTCCACAAATCCTGTGCCTACATACATACATAAGTAAATAATGAATTATAATGAAAATGAAAGGAAATACTAGCAAACAAATACTTAAATTTATTTCTGGCCAGGGATAAGATTATCAACTCGCATGTTTCATAAAAGGAACATTATGAAAATTACTATTCACTCAAGGGAAGGGTTGAGTTGCCGTCATCATCATTGTATTATCATTCCTTCCATTCAATCCTATCGTTAATAATCTAAATAGGTAGACACAGGAAATGAAAAATATATAGAAAATAATAAGCATAAAATTGAGATGGTGTTGTTAGACGTTTAACGTAATGCGCTGTGCTGTGGCTGGTGCGGCTGCCACTGCATACGAAGGGAGTAAGAAATGGCGAAATGAAATGATTGCTGCTGCTGCTTCTATGCAGTAAAGTACCTTCCTTCCTCCTACAACAATTTAATTTTATTACGTGTAGGCTGCTGGCTGCTATTAAAAATTATGGTCTTTAAAGACTTTTTTGTTTGCGAGACCTTCTTTAAATTCAAGATCACTGCTAAACATTTATCCCCACAAATGATTCTAAAGAAGCTCATTTCATTTATAATATTATTATGATGATAATGGATAAAGATATGATTAAATTGCCTTATTTTGTTTAGATATTTTTTTACCAAACAAAACAAAACAAAGGGGTTTCCCTTTTCGAGGAAAAATAAATTATAATTTTAGACCAAGTTTAAAGGAAGATGCGTGTGAACTGTGAACTACAATACACCACCACCTTCTTGGTTCACCATTCTTCTTCACCAAAGAACAAGGACCTTTGCCTTACCTTTGATCACGAAAATAATTATCTCTTTTTGTTTCTCCAATTGCTTCCTGCTATTTCTATTATGAAACGAATTCCATTACGAAAATTCCTATTATGGGCTGAAGACAGAAGAGAATATAATGCATGGCTAAAATTGTTTAAAAATTTAGAGAAAAATACTATTGAATAGGAGATTCGGTTGAGGAGGAGAGCTTATTATGCAAGAATGCCGAAAAGATTACATTATATTATTATTATCCAAAAGCCCAAAGCCGCCTACTTCCATTCAATCTCCATTCACGTCGTAGTAACAGGTACTTATCATGCAATATGCACTCGCTGCTACACACAAGATCAATCTAATCTGGTTCAAAAAAAATAAGAGAAATGCCAAGCAAAGTGATCTAAATTTGTTCTAAGAACTACGTAATCATGAAAGGGCGTATTAAAAACTGAAAAGGGCAAAGATCTCCATGTTTTGTGTTTCTTCGGCGTGTTCTCCAATCCCTATCTGAAAAATCTCAATGCTCGTTTCGTTTCCTTTTTAAGATGAAATTCTTTTTCTGCGAGATGTGATGATGTAACTGTACCGATATGAATGCAGGTTCGCATAAAGTACACGGCACATCTTCTTTCATGCCATGTCGCCGGTGTCAGAAATGTTTCATTCCTGATTTTTTTGCGTAATGCCATAAACTAAAGAACAAAATCCAAAAGCTTTCTCATATTATTGCATTGAATTGGCAAACTGTTTGTTGATTAAGTTTGATCATTGAATTAAAAAATTGACGACAAGGCAATAATGCATTTTGCATTCTTTGTAATATCTTTACTGTATATCTGGTTTTAAGGAGCAATAAAAATTAAATATAAATAGCGGGTCTTTAGTTACGTAAATCAACACAAGTCGTAATTTTTTTGCTTTATAAAATACTTCAATAACTTTTGCGATCTGAAATTATGCTTGAAATATATGCGGAATATAAAAAAGAATATATCAAAAACCTTTAAAATCTTTTTTTCGTGGTTCACGAGGACAATGGGAAGGAACTGAACTGAACTTCTTTCAGTCCTACCTTCCTTACCTTCTTCACCACCAACCAACTAACCACCACCACACCGCCAAGTGCCCGAACAAAAGAGCTTAAAATTACACCGGCAGCACACAGACAAAGATGACGAAATCCTTTCTGGTCACAACTTCGCAACAACAGCAACAACAGTTATAACAATGCATATGCTCGCAACAACAAAGGATATCTCAAATTCTAATCTTCAAGTGACCATTCAATCATAAACGGAGAGGACCAATCTGTTATAGAGAAATGGTAATGATATGATATTATGAATTTTGTATGTATTGTATTTTGATATACATTCTTCGTTTAAAAAGGGTATGATCTTGAACTTTGAGGGATTCACATCCGTTCCGTTACATTCTGTTACATTTTTCTTACGTAGAAATAGCATCAACATCATCATTATCGTCATCATTATAGAATATGATAAGCTTTTCCTTTTAAAAAATTGTGTAAAGATTTTGTTACTGTTCATCACGTCCCGTTCAATTCACCTCTCTGCTAAATAAAGACGTTGGGTTTGCGAAGTTGTGGCTGTGGTTATTTTTGGGTATTCTTCAATCTTCCTTTGCATTTCAAACTTCCATTGTTACATTTATTATAATGAAAAAACTTTGGTTGTTGAAAATTGGTGGGAAGCAAAGAGGATAAAAATACCTATCTACCCGAAGTATGTGTCCTGAGTTCTGAAAAATAACGAAAAAAAGGAAGCAAAATGTACGACAACAAATCTTCCGTATAAAAGCCGAGTTTTTCTACTACGCGTTCATCAAAGTTCACACCTTTTTTTGGTTCTGTTCTTTTCTGGTTTCTTTTTACTCCTCTTCCTAATATTTTGTAAACGGAAAGAGAGAAGAAAGAGGGAAAAGTAAGAGGACTGCTTAGAGTTGACTCTGCTCTTGTCATTTTTGTCAATAATAATCCTTTCCTTCTAATAAAAAAGTAGCTTCTCTCTAGTTTCTCTCTTTAGCTAGCTCAACTTCGTTTCCCTTCTTCTTACATTTTTGTTTGCTTCGTTTACTCTTCCCAAGTTCCTTTTCTTTCATCCTTCATCCCCACCATCCCCACTTACTTTTTTTCTTTCACAATCGCAAACGACAACATGAATGATCTAGGAATAATCCTGGAAGAGAGTAAAGTCACTTCCTTTTCCCTCCCAATATACTTTCTGACGATGAAAAGTAGTTGTGTGAGTGCATAGCTATGATCATACATTTTCATTTGCTTGTGTATATTGCTCCTTTCTCTTCTTTCCTACAAAAGTTTTTTAAAGACATTTTTCCTATTTTTTTCTTCTTCTTCTCATTCTCCTTCAAAAGAAAGTAGACTGGCTGGAGAGAGAAGAAATGAAGGGAGGAAATTGAATTTGGCTCTGCTCTCTTGCTACATTTTCACTAGTATTATAGCTTTTGGTCCTGAGACTTGGTCCTAGTCTTGGTTCCAATAGACTCTTTGCTTCGCTTTGCATGCATTTCATGATGATACGTTCGCTCGATGCTGGTTCAGTTTTCTGGTCAAAGACCTTCTCGCCATGTACACACACTTGCTCCTGTTTTCTTCTTCTCTGAGATCTCGTTATGAGCATGAGCTTTCTTCTTTTGTCATCTGAATAGAAATAAGGGAAACACGCTTAGTTTATTTTTTTCTTTCGGGTTTCCTTGTCTCCAGAAAATCCTTCTTTCCTTCTCTTTTTCTTATTGCCTTTTCTGCTTCTTCAACTTCTTTAGCCGTAAGTAAGACGCTGTTGAGAGGGAGAGAATGAGAATGTATATGAGGAAAAGTGAGTTTTAAGTTTGTGTGTGTGCACTTTCCAATCGATATGATACTCTCAGTGGGCTGTCTATCTATAAGAAGAAGAAGAAGAAGAAGAAGGAGCAAAACGCGAGCGAGCAAGAGATTGTTAGAAAAGAAAGACACAATGGGAGAAGAAGTTGAGTACACACACATGTCGCTCCGAGGTCCTGTTATGATTCTTATATAAATACACACAAGGATAACGGAAAATCTCTATTATTAAACTCTTTTAGACTTTGGTAAAAATATGTATTCAGAGTAGAGAAAACAGAGAGAGAGAGAGAGAGAGAAAGAGAATAAGTATTTTTTCTTTTCCCTAAAAACTTGCCTCTTCTTTCTCTTCGGACTTGGCTTTGGCTTTCAGTCGTCCTTCTTACTTTCCTAAAGGGAAGCAGCAAAAGTCGTATATTTTCTCTTGAACGCTTCTCGGCGAGATTTTTTCTTAAAAGTAGGATGGAGGCTGGCTTGAAGGAAGGAGAAAGCTCTTCAGAACCTACTAAGTCAGAACTAACTACGTAAAATAAATAAGAAGCTGAAGATATATGTGTATACCTATTCACCAAGCAGCAGTGTGAGGGTTATCAGATGCACGTATCAAATCAGCTTACTACACAGTACTAGTAGGTCGGTTACGTTACATATCTGCTAATTCTTAAGTATGTGAATATATTTTTATCTTGAGTGCTGCCTGCTGAACGTCGGCTTGTACATAGAAAAGGAAGAAAGAATAGAAGAAAAATTGGAAAGTTAGTTTCGTTTGGGAAGCAAAGCAGGTCTTTCTACTGCTTTTTTGGCTTTTGAGTTCTTTTTTGTTAGGTATAGTGAAAAGAAGCAGACAAATGTATCTCCTCGTCTATCTTTAGCTTTTCCAGATATGCAATTTTTTTGGAAACTGTTAAGCATTCTCTCGGTTATCGTATCGTTAGTTTCTTTCTGATTCTGCTGAAGCGGTCGTGTAGTAGGAAAAGGTAAAAAGCTATTTTGGCTCACATAATAATATGTACTATTACTACACGGATGCATAGGAGAGAAAAAATGAGAAAATCAATACCGCTTTCACTCCTCAATAGATTCGGTTAGGAAACCTCACATAAAGAGAAAATGGGAAAGTGAAAAAAACGTAACGTGTGTGTCGAAATAAGCAAGCCAGTTGCCCATGTGTAGATTATAAAAAGTAAATGATAGTGCCAAGAAAAAAAACATTCTACTATGACTTTGCAATGCTTATACAATGTACACTGTTTACTTGAATGGAAAGAAATTCCTTTCTGTCAGGAGAGAATAAATAAATGCACACTTCCTCTTTTTCTCTCTCTTTTAAAATGATTGCTTTTTACTTCTATTTTAGCACATTTTTCCAATTGGCTCGTCGGTCAATGAACAAACAAAAGTCTAGTAAACTAAAGTACAAGTAAACAAATGGGCTATTGCCCATTTTTCTCAGCCAGCAGCAACAACAGGAGCAATTTCATATAAATACTTGAATAAGATTATGCTGTGTTGCCGATTGGAGGTTGTTGTTACGTTGCAAAAAATGCCACATCTTATTGCTTCAACTATAACAGATAACATGTCACTTTCCATCCACAGGACAAACAAAACGTATAGAAATAGAAATAGGAATCTATCGTAAAGAGATTATTTCGGGTTCTGTAAAAAAAAGTATGGCAAGAAGAGAAGCGAAAGCGATGAAGCTGTTGTGTGTTTTTGGTGTTGTGTGATGGGCGATTCTGCCAAAAGAAGATAAGCAGATGATAGAAGCGACGACGTTAATAAGCAGTTTTGGAAGTGAAGAGGACGCTTTTGTTTAGAGCTCAAAACTGGAACATTGAAACTGACAGGCAAAGCACTCGACCATCATCCATTTACTCAGGATTCGCGTTCTTCCACTCTTTGGGTACGTAGCTGCAGTATAGTGTGTGAATTATAAAGCAAAGTAAAGAGTGAGGCAGTGTTCACTTAACGGTCCTCATTTATTTATCCGGGTAAAAAGGATGGGTTGAGAACTTGAGAGTTGAAAGAGAGAGAGAGAGAGGGAAGTTATGGAGTAGTAGCAAATAGCAAAGCAAAAGCAAGTAGGCAACTTCCCAGGTTCCTTTCTCTGATGACATGGCACAGTTTTGTTATGATAATTTGATGTAATAACGTAGTTACGTAACTACTTCAAAGCAAGGCAGACAAAAAGAAACCAAGAGAAGAAGAGTACTGCACTGAACAGCACGTGTCGTCCTACTCTTAAGGGTTTACTGGCAATAATAAAATTGAGTTGGAATTTCGAATGGCGGAAGTGAAAAGTAAATGTGAAGAAGCGCGCTTCATTTTAGATACCTCAAAATTTAGTTGAGGAATGTAAAACATTATTCCGGAACGGCATTATATATTATAAGTTCCAGCAATGTAATATGAAGGATGAAATACGTACTTTATAACTTTATATATTATCTTCAGCCTAATATAAAAACTAAATTCACTTTATCACTTACTTTGCTATTTCGTAGTTTTTGTAAACTGATAGTAGTAGAATAATTTTTAGTAGAGGCTTTCACATCTCCATTTATTGATTTCGTAAGAAAACGACCCCTCCAAAATTCCATTTAAGCTTTTTATATTTGAGAGGAAATTTTACGGAATTGTTCTACCAGCAATAATAAATATAATTACGCGCTTTCCTTTCTTCAGAATCATTTTGCTGTCAAGGCTTATTGAAGATATTGAGAACTTTCCATCTCTCCATTCCATTCTTTCTGTGTTCTTTCATCTTTTATTTGCAGTTAAAGTATCCCATTCTTTGTGAACGTCGGACATGAAAGAAAACGAGATAAAAGGAAAGGAAAAGATGATAAAGCAGTGGTTCCGGAAAAAAAGAAAGGCGGAAGCGAGAAAATGGAAAGGGTGCTGGAATTTTCATAAGAAAACTTAAAAAGGAAAAAAATCGTTACTCTGTTGCAAATACTAAAGATACAGCCAAGTACGGCTATAGTCATCATAGTATACAATACAACAAAAGTGTAATCACCAGTGAAAGCAGTAAAAGAAAACTAGACGCTCAGCTCCGCAGAAAAAATGACGACTTCATTTCATACGACGCGACTACGCTTGTGTTTCGAAATTGCTGCTGCTGATACGAGCATGTACGTATGTATATGACAGCATCAACAGCTACACAGATTTGCTTGTCGGTATTTGCCATTAGCCATTGCCTTGATTGAGACATTCAATAAAATACTGAATAAAAAGCAATTATGGAGTGCGAAAATAATTCTGCTGAAGTGATTATGGCTCTGTTGTACAATATCAGCATCATTATTATTGCCTCACTATTTGTGACACTATTCATTCGTTGCTGCACGCTGTGGGACAACAATTCCGAAAAAATGGAGAAACTAGAAAACGAAACTAACTATAAGTTTACTTTAATCTCAGCACAACAGGAGTACCAATAGTAGTAGTAACATCAATATGAAATGGGAATGAATAATGTCATAGTAGAAAAAGGACATTAAATGGGATTAAAAGACATTGGCAAAACTCGTAATTCGGTTCATATACAACTTTCTTGTTGTCATCAAAGCATGCCATCATCGCTTTCATGGTTTGGGGAGCAAAAGAGAAATTCCTCGATGTCTGGGAGTCTCTTTCTCCCTGGTATATGGTGTAAGTAAGCACAAATTTGAACTTTTCTTGGCACAAGTAACAACGAGCAAACGATACGACGACGAGGCGAGGTGGTGGTGGTGGTGAAAGAAGGCAATGTCCCAAACTCCCTCTAAATTACGACAATGGATGATGCCCCACCGCCATACCAACATAAAATGTGTTATGTACTAACAGCAGCGTCTAATACTACTACTACACATAAGCCTAAAATTGGCTAAAAGCTAAAATTGTTTTTCAGTTTTATTGCAATAATAATTTCAAGTGGGAAAGCTTTTAGAGCGATGAAATCATCTCCATATAATGATTTTAGTGCAATAAATGCAATCGGATCAAAAGTGAATTGCGTTGCGTTACTTGCTTAGGAGGTATGGGACGTTGCGTTTAAAAGGATTAAAAAGAAAGATCTTGCTATGCTTACATTACATTAAGCAGACTGAGGAGAGGAGGACATTAATTTATTTCTGTGAAATTAAAGGTTGAATAAAACGTATTTTTATTTTCATCCGTCTATCGAATCTAATCTCAGGATTCAGGATTAGGACCCCGCTAGTTTACTTACAATTAGCCACAGACTATTCACATGGCATCACCTACTATAATTTTAAGCAGTCAGTCGGCGACCCCGAGACATGAAAAAGAACTTTGATCTGCTCCTGCACAAAAAATACCAAAGTAGTATTTCTCATCCTATTCATAATGACTTTGTAGAAGTTGCCAACAATTTTTCAAGCTTTGTCTCATATTGGAACTTTTCTCCTTTCGCTCTCTTTCTCTCTGTCTATGCCGAGGTGAAAAATGCATGCATCATTTCTCAAAAATCATTTTGCATGAAGTAAGTAACTAAAAGCACTTTCCTCATCCTGCATTGCATCAAGCTTGTTTGTGGAAACTACTGATACATAGTGATTAATGAGACGGGTTGCAAAAATAGCAGCAGCAGAGAAATTATTATTTAGAGGAGGGTAATCGTCAAATAATTATTATGAATATGCCTAATGCCTATGATGAGGATGATGATGATGATGAATTTTGGTTTCACGGTGAGAATAAAGAAGTGTCACTTCTTCTTTGCGAATGCCTATATGTCATTTCTCAGTGCGGTGCGGTGTTGTTGTTACAATGAGAAAATAATCCCTGTGTAATCAATTATACTCGTGACTGAATATTGCTGTCTGCTATATTATTCTCTCTCGCTTTGTCAAAAGAATCAATGAACCTGATATAAGACAGGCTAACTCAACTTAAGCTTCTACACACTACACTCATACATGTGCAGATTTGCAGAAGTGGATATTTCAGCAGCACAAATGCAAGCTGCAAGAGACAGATACACCTTTTCACTTTTGAGTGGGAAGCCATAGATAAGAAGAAATCGTTCACCTGTTTCAGCACACCTACATAGTCGCTGCACATTTTTACATCACATTTGCAAACTGTGCCAATATTTAATATACCATAAGAGATGAAATGTTATGTAAAAACGTTTTAGCCACCTATATATAGTATCTTCATGAATATTAACTTTATTGAATATCACAAATATGAGCTGATATCGTCATTGTCTCACATAATCTCATATTGTAGATAAAACTTATCAGATACTAACAGCGAGAAGAAAATTGAAACGTGACCTGGTGAAAATGTCAAACGTATAATATAAGTGAAGGAGGAAGAAAAGCAGTTAAACAGATCAACCTGATAATTTGTAGCTTGTTGGTTAGCCTGTTAGCCACTGATACTAGCCAGCTACCTTGTGACTGTGAGCAGAGCATCCGCCTAAATTGATCCATGACGTGTGATGAGATCTACATTATGCTTAATAAGATATATTATTCAAACCTACTTCCGCAAATGATATTATAAGTCAGAAGTCTTTTGTTTCGGTAAATGTTGAAATATTTTTCCTCCTCCGATACATGTATATACATTCTAACTTTATTGCCCTAAATTGACGAGAACAAATACAAGTGCAAAAAATTGCATTTGATTTGGCATATTACTATACCATTGTGGAGGCCACTTGTCAAGAAACAAACATGATTATAGGCTATCCAGTTCCAGCAGTGGTAGTAGTAGTGGCCCTGGAGTACTCGTAAACTTGTCTAATAATCATTATTATTGCGGACCGGACCACTTCATGTGTGTGATGATAAGTAGGATTTAAGCAGTATAAGTTCATTAATCATATTAGACTCAACAAGATTTGATAAAGTAGAACGGACGAACAAAGAGAAAGGTAAAAGGAGCTTAGGTAAGGCAAAATTGTCAACTTTTACTCATCGTCACTACCTCACATTGGAGCGTACCGTCAGTCCTGCTGAGAACTGCGTAATTGCATTTGTTTTTTTTGTTTGTTCTTTCGTGAATCCTTTTGTTTTATGGTCATTGACTCACCTATTTATCATTATTCTCTGGCCCATTCGCCCACATCAAAGAAGGAAGAATACAAACACAAAGTGCTGAT
This sequence comes from Lepidocyrtus cf. sotoi NNG-2020, assembly GCA_027744475.1. NCBI lineage: Eukaryota > Metazoa > Arthropoda > Collembola > Entomobryomorpha > Entomobryidae > Lepidocyrtus > Lepidocyrtus cf. sotoi NNG-2020. The sequence continues at coordinate 3,628 of JAHZNJ010001064.1, read as the reverse complement.
AAAAAATCAACACTTTCATAATTAAAAGAATACAAAACGCACTTAATAAGTAACAGTTCAAGCCTCCCACATTATATGAAACTTGACTTCTGCTAAGTTAAATCCATCTTTTGAAGAGAATTGCGTAAATCTTTTTTTAAAGAAGGCAAAGTTTTCTCTACTCTGCTTTTTGTTTCAATTTTGAACGTAAGTAGGTAATCAAACTTTGATAATACATTTTTTATTATTAGCTTTTGTGGAAACAAATTGATAGGTACCCACCTACATAGTCGATTACCTCGTTACTATTCATTAACTACAGCCACGACGGCGGTGTCACGTATGATGACTTTCGCCGTTTGACCTCATCTCATTCAATATTTGTTTAGGAATGCAGCGATAAAATTATCTATCTATTTTTGACGGATTAATCGACGATGTTTGACAAACAGAATGTTACATCATTTGTTCATTAGCTATTGCAGTTTATATGTACTATGTTGTATTTTGTATTTATCAAAGAGCTTAGGGAACTACGTACTCGTTTTTACTTCCAAATGAGTTCCCTTCACATTAACCATCTTTACAGCTCGCTTTTGTTTTATCATTGTTTAATCAATATGGGTTAGACAAATGAGTCGTTTCTGGTGGTGGCCAGAGAGGAATAAGCGCGAGGAAGCGTGATGATGATGATGAAAAAGATAATTCAAGTAAGGTCGATAATGTGGCAGGAAAGATGGGAAATGGCTGAAGTGAGGCGGCGGGCGAAGTGCTCTTTGTTTTGTATCAACAAAATAATGAAACGTAGCAGTATGGACGGACATGACGTGTATTACAGATAATTATTGGAATTTTGGGAGTATTTAACGTAGAACGTAGTAGTAGAGGATAAACCTTCCAAAACCAAAGTAAATTTTTGTATCAACAAAATAATGAAACGTAGCAGTATGGACGGACATGACGTGTATTACAGATAATTATTGGAATTTTGGGAGTATGTAACGTAGAACGTAGTAGTAGAGGATAAACCTTCCAAAACCAAAGTAAAAATAGTTCATTCATTCATAGAAGCAGTCAGTTCTTATTTCAAGTGTTTCTCTGCGCAACTTGAACTGGAGAAACGAAAGTTGATACGGGCGAGTCAATAAATTACTTCTCTGTTGCTGCTGATATAACGTTTGCTTGTACAGCGAGAAGAATAAAGAAAATACACAACAACACTCCCATCATCATCCTCCCTCATCATCGTATCACTTCAGTCGGCATTCACAAACACTCACTCTCAACTCAAACTCCTCAACTCACTTCAACTTGTACATAATAACTCTCACTGCTGCTGCTGCTGCCTCTGGAATCAAATGGAGTGTTAGTAAGTAACGTAAGCATTATATAGGGAAGTACCAAATATTTTGTATCTCAACTCACTTCAACTTGTACATAATAACTCTCACTGCTGCTGCTGCTGCCTCTGGAATCAAATGGAGTGTTAGTAAGTAACGTAAGCATTATATAGGGAAGTACCAAATATTTTTTTCAACATTTCATTTCACTCCATTTGAGTGTGTCCATGTCCAACAACCCAAGTGTTGTAAAGTTCAGGTCATGCCAGGGCGTCGCTCTATATTTGGAGTTGTGTTTTGCTCGTTATTTACATTATTTGTTAAACACTATACAAGTAGGAAAGGAAGAGTTCAGATGAAAAATGCCAAAACGCAGTTAATTTTTCCCAAACTCTAAACCATTACCAATATTCTCACAAGCAGCGACAAAAATTATGGATTATTTTATACGGTCAAAGTATCTTGAAAATACGTTTTTTGTGGAATGGAATGGTTAATGCATATGCAATACAACCCGTTGTAACGTATTCAATTCAGCTCTTTTGCATTATGTGCGGAATGTTTTATTGAACGCAATAAAAGAATTTGAGGAGGTATTAGAGAAGTACTTTTTATACTTGATTTGTGAATGGTTCCGAGGAAAAAACACTCAAATTATGGTTACTTCTCTCTCAAAAAATACTCCAGTTCTCTAGCTCTTTGTCAAATTCCTTCCACACTGTCCCCAAATGACCTGCGGTTGTAGTTGCGGCTGTGGTTCCGTTTCCTCTTGCATCCTATATACTGGTTGCTTGCTACTAACCAACATTAAAACAAGGCACATGACATGACAATACTTACCAAAAAGCTTTGTTTGTAAAAATTGTAAATGTGCTTTTACAGTAATTTTGCTTTTCTATGCAAGTCCATTATTGACAAAAGAATTTGTGTCACTTTTTGTGAATAATTATATGAGTGTAGTTGCTTTATTCTTGCATGTAGCATGTTTCTTTTCAATCTGCACATTTTAGAAGATAATGGGTTAGTGTTAATGTACACATTATAATAATGTACCTAATGTACTTTCATTATAATATAATGTACAGATATTTTGAAGTAAACAAGTATGCATGGATGTCAAATTCACTTAAAATTTTAAAGAATAATATGACTGATGGTTTTTACTCTTCTGGAGCTTTCCGTGAAGAGCACAACCATAAAGAAAATAAATTTTGTCCATTAGTTTCCGACAGCGTTGTTGTTGGCTTTTACCTGCGCATTTCATTTTATATTACAAACACCATCATGCTGGTATTCATTAGTGAAGCAATTCAAGAATTTTCTAGCTTTATGCACGTGTCACAGAGATGAATGATATCAACTTAATATTATGTAATGAAAATGAGAATTACTACAGGCTGCATGTTTCCAGAATCTTGGATAATAGCACGTCGCGTCATCGTCGTAGGTCTTCAAAATAACCGTCACCAGTCACCACCATATAAGTATGTGCTTATGCATGCATTTTATTTTTCTAATTTTACTCGTTTGTATGGATGATTCCGTTTTATATATCTATGAAAAATATTAAACTCTCCCATCCAACAAACAGCAGCAGCATCCATACTCTAGCTTTAGCTGTATCAACCCAAACCACCACGCAGCGTGTGTGTATATCTGGCAATAATACATTTATAACCAAACACCTTGTTTCCTCATCCAAAAATATCCATACTGGAATTTCCGACATCACATCATCATCAACCAGCCTACTACAACCAACCCCACCTTCTCATCAAACCATATGAGCAATATAAATAACTAGGAACACGCTTTCCTCGCTCACTTTAGTGTTTTAATTTTCCAGAAAATGTTGGGAAACAAAAGCGATTGCTTAAAATATTTAGCCATTCATTAATTACATTGTTCTCCACCACTGAAAAACACCGCTGTTGCTACTACTCTCTGGTGTTCCTGTTATAAATAAAATGAAAGCTCACAAAAAAGTTCCTTTCGTACTTAGTAGTAGTATAAAACTTCCTACAAGAAGAAAACACCAGCAGCCAGCAGGACATGAGAGACTGAGAGACCCGAGAAACAAAGTTAACAGGACTAAAATCTCATTTTAAAAAGTTTCTCTGTAAAACGCAGTATTGCCCACGTTTTTATTTGGGAGCAAGGCAAAAACCTAGCAGCAGAGAAAAGAAGAGTTGATTCTCAACAGTCTCTCTCTCTCTCTCTCTGCTCTCTCGTCAGGTTTCCCCCATCATCATACTTTCTGTTGATTCTTTTTGGAGTCGAGCATACTTATAACCATGCTTGCAGTTGTT
>JAHZNJ010001063.1:0-13705 GCA_027744475.1 Lepidocyrtus cf. sotoi NNG-2020 | reverse complement strand
ATCCATCTAACTTTCAATTGCATAGCGGAAATAGCTCGAACAGTAACGTTCCTTGGAGGATGTGCAGGTGGAGCTTGTAGAGTTTGGAATAATTGAGATTCTTCTGAAGGCTTAGAAGGACCCACGACGTTGTGCGCGATTAATCTCAGCTTATATTGTAGGAATGGAATGAGATTGTGAACGACGATGGATTCCATCGACTGAGATCTTACACCATCTGGGCTTCCAGTTGGTCCAGTAACCATATTCGAGCTCTCCGGTTGCTCGCAATATTCATAGACAGTGTGCCAGCTCGAGTTTCTGTTAGTCAAGGCTTGAATCGTCCACTTCGTTATGGAGGAATTGCCATCAAAGCCGGGAGTGAATTGCAGAACAACAGAAAAGGGTTGGATATTGCTCACAGCGAGATTCACGGGAGGATGAGGAAGTACTGGCTCCACGCCACTCCTCATACTGGCAGATTTGCAAAGACCCCTCCCAATTTGCGTGAAACCGCATACTTCAAAGCTGTAGTAGGTGCTGGCCTTCAACTGCTGAATCTTCGCGTATGTCACATTGCTCGTAATATTCCTTTCTTTGAAGGAGGAAGGATGATCTTTAATCCCGTAGCGGACAACGTATCCCAAAAGATCTCCGTTTAGTTTCGAAGGCGCAGTCCAAACAACTTTCACTGAGCGATCAGAAATATCTTCGAAGTGCAATGAATCCACTTCATCTGGAACATCTTCGAGCGTTTTAACTACAACTCCAGAACTCGACTTCCCATCTCCGGGATTAGTGAAGCAGAGAACGGAAACGTTGTATTCCGTGAATTTATCCAGCCCACAAAGCTGTCCCGTTTGTTCAGCTAAAGGATCAAATGGACTTGGCGGAACGGAAGCTGAATGTTTCAAAATGGAATCCACGAATTCAAAGCAGAAATTCTANCCATTGAATAATGATTTGTGATGGGGAACGTGCCGATCCCACTAAACCAACTGGAGGACCTGATGGAGGTTCTTGGGGCAACGTAACAACATTCGAAGGCTGTGATGCTTCACCTTCTCCAACTGAATTCAAAGCAGAAATTCTAAATTGATAGGATGCCGCTGGCTTAAGACCTTCCACGATAATTGTCCGTAATTCTGTGGAGACATTCGTTAATAAAGTTTCCCACGCATTGGGAACATCAATTTGCATTCCCGCTTCGGGTGAAACTGTCCTCGTTTGAATAATGTACTTAACGATCGGACTATTCCCATCAAATCCACTTGCCCAAGTTATGTTAACCGCTTTGGAATTAGCGCCGGGAGCGAGGTGAGGTAATTTCTCGGCACGGACGTTAGTTGGTGGATAAGGGAGTTCGATGATTTTCAAGCGGGCTATTCTCTCGTCATGTCCTCCTTGAGAGCGGACGATGCATTTGTAAGTTCCCACGTCTGCTGCTCGAACTTCACGAATTTCTAAAGTCCCATCCGGATGAATTCTTATTCTTGTGGAGATTCCTGGAATGATCCCTTCGTCGTTATGTTCCCATTCGATATCGTAGGGGAGGGCGGGGTCACTCGATACTTTGCACTGGAGGGTGGCAACGTGTCCGAGTATTACTTGGGTGTCTGCAGGAGGCTGAACGATTTGTGTGCGAACGAGAATTGAAACGTGAGCGGAGCCGATAACGGTTCCAGCTATGTTTGAGCGTATGCAAGTGTAGTGGGCTGCGTCACGGGAGCGGACAGCGGCGATTAGAAGACTTCCGGTATCGAGGATTTGGAAACGGCCTTGGGAAACAACTTCTTCGGATTCGTCCTTGTACCAAGTAACGTTTGGCATGGGAGCTCCTCCAACCTTTAGATTGTAATTTAATCAAAGGAATACAAATTAAAACTTAACAGTTAAAGATGTTTAATTGATAAGAAGATTTAGTAAAATAAAAGAAGACGACAATTACCTCACAAAACAATGTCACGTCATTTCCCTCAAGAACTGTTCTATTTTCAGGGCCTTTCACCATTTGTGGTGGAGATGCTGCAAAAACAAATCGAACAGAATATTAAACCATTTAATTTGAAGGGTGTCTTTAAATACATTTGCATAAATAAATAACTACAATTTGATACTACATGTCTCTGGATTAATTATGTGAGATAAATTCTGTGTAGTTTGTGTGTACAACAGCACTACAATACTTATAATTATAACTCAACAATTGTTGCAGTGTTTTAATAATAAATTTTAGCAAATGTACAATAAATAAACAACATCAAAAATATTTATTACTTTTGCTGCATGTGTAGTACTTCTAAAGCTTTCATCAAATAACAGCATAGCATTTAGTAAATCACTATTTAATTAATTACACACTATATATTTTACATTCTTAATTTACATATTTTTTACATCATTCGAGGGTGGACAGTGGGTGCAGTTCGAAACAAAATTCTTGTTGTGTTGGTGCTGCGTTGCTAGTTGGTGGTGGAGGCATCCAGGCAAAAAGGGCAGTGTAATGAGATTAAGTGCGAATGTTTAAAAATAAGAAAATGAGTGGACATGCAAATCAAGGTTAGTGGAAACCGGAAACGGAAAGAAAAAGGTTTTAGAAAACACAACATGCAAAAAATGTTAGCGAACTTCTTATATTAATTAATGTAATTGGAGCACATTAGTTTTATAGATAGCAACTGCAATTTCTATTTGCTAAAGATAACAAAACAAATAAAGCCGATGGGTTAATTACAATTAACATGATGGAAATCGGTTAATTTAAATTGATTCAACAAACACTTATTAGTTTTTTCCTTAGTTTTCTTTGTTAGTTTCAGGTTTCTACACGCCACATAATATAAAGCCTACGAACAAAACAACAACGAAACGAACGAATAAAAAGAAGTTTTGAGAAAGATTTTCTCAGAGAATAGTTTTTTTACCATTGGACGGAATTGCGTTAAGAAGATCTACGAGTGTCAATCTGACAACTTTATTGGAGGAGGAAGAGGAAGCTGTTGGGGGACTCGTTGGCGACGCGTTCCTTCTCTTTCTTCTTGCTCTTTTCACATCATCTACGACGCCATCATCCTCTACGTCTACGTCTGATTTTTTACAGAGGCAGAATTAACACATTTTTCAAAATATTTACACTCAATTTTTTTTTTTAGTTTTTATGAAATGACATGGACAAAATTTATTCATTAACTATTCTATTCTAGATTTCAAGGACACATTCACACATTTTTACAAAGTATTTTTATCCAATAATAATACAATCCCAGCAGTAAAGATGGCGGTGATTGGTTACCAAAAAGGTGAGCTACTGTCTATAATTTTAACTGAACTTTTCAAAAGCAAAGATTTAACTATAAAAATTTACTTACTTTTCACACGGAGCCAACTGTATCCATTAATTTCCCCCGCGGAATTGCTCCCCCAACACTGATACATTCCAGAATCCTGCGCCCTCAAATAATGAACTGTCAACGTCCCTGATTCAACATCCACAGAGTATCCCGGTAAACCCGCAGCAGGATCAATTTTGCTCGTATCCTTATACCAAGTCACATTAGGTTTTGGCACCCCTCCCACACTACAATGCAATTGAATTTCCTTTCCAAACTCTCCAAATATTTCATTAGGAACATTTTTGAACGAAGTAAGGCTTCTCCAGGACGGAAACTCTGGCAGTGGCTGATTGCACTGGATAAATAGAATTTCTCAGTCTTGCTTGGCAAGTGTATTCCCCAGAGTGGCTGGAGTCCACCTTCAGAAGGCTCAGAGTTCTATTCCATAAGTCATTGAAGGAGGTGGGTACTCCGGCAGTTTCCACTGGGACGCCATCCTTCAACCAAATCGTTTCCAGATCGTGTAAAGGTCTAGCGTTGGCGATGCATTGAAGCTCGAATTCGCTCTGGCCTTTCGTCACTTGTGCGTCCACGGGAGGAACAACGATTGTTGGAGGAATCTGCTGACTATCTCCAGAGGATGAAGAATAATGGTCCCCTTGATTTGTGACCATTAAATTTATGTAAGAAGAGGTTTCCTCTTGGCCAAGTTGAGTATTCGTGGCTCGTGCCATGTAAGCCTTCTGGTCTGCTGCGTTAGCATCGAGAATAACTTGTTTGAAGTCGGAGGTCAACGCAAACTTGCTTCCGTAGAGGAGAGTATTATCCCTGGTTTGCCAGAGGACGGATGGCGGTGGATTGCTTTGAATTGGAGGAAGATCTAGAACGGCAGCTTCACCGGAACGGATTGTGACAGTCTTTTCCTCTTGAGTTTCAAATGGTGTCATGTCTGTATATTTATTTTAATATGCAATTCAAAATAAATTAGCTAATAGTCTTCAATTTAGTTAACTATAATAATTAGTAAATTGATATGAAAGTTAGCTTACAGGCAACAGACACCCTAATCTTCTCAGAATATATCGCTCCCGCATCATTCCTTGCTATGCACTGGTAATCCCCGGCGTCTGCTTTCTTCGAGTAATGGATTTTATAGAAATGGTCTGCGCTGAATTCCCCAAGGAATTGACCGTCCTTCACCCAGCGATATTCAGGTTGAGGAATGCCTGTTAAAAAAATTGCATAAAAACAAAGTAATGAAGAATTTTTACTAAATAATTGAAATTGAAGAACATTAAATACAAATTATCTTAATAAGCGCGAAAATCTGAAATTACGAAGAAGAATTTCCTGGCAATAAGCCGACTTTTTAAAATGACTTTGTTAAAATCTTTTCTTTTCAGCATTATTTTCATAAAAAGTAGTTTCTCACGAGACGGGAGTCTAGATTTTAAATCATAGTTTTATTCAAAAGAGTAGTGTGGGAATGGGAACTGCCAAAAAAACTTGGAATAATCAACAATGTTGTCATTATCAAATCCAGAGCATTTGCTTGAACGAATTCATCCTTATACACCCGGTCATGATTATGCAGCTAGCAGCACTTATGTTTTCAATTTACCCTTCTTTCTTTAAATGCAATGCAACCAAGCTTATAGGAGCCATCACCAGTCTTTTAGTAGTCAGTCCGAAAAGTATTTTATAATATCTAGTTTTGGTAATTTAAAAGCAATTAGGAATAGTTGAATGATATGCCTGTATATTATGATATCTAGAACGAGTAGGTATATAAAATGACTTTTTTCTTTTCAACGACAACATGCTGAGATTTCACATGAGATTATTTTGCTATTTATTTGATAACTCGTGAACAGAATAAGTCATGAATGACGAACGTTATACGTAAAGGAATGTGTACGCTACATCGCATTGACAAAACGCATGTTTTTATTATAATGAAGATTACTAAAAAAAACTAATTAAAAGGTCGAGATTTACTGTTTCCGGTTAAATACAATAAATGAGGTCCATCCATAAAGTCCATCGTCCTTTAATGAGTAAATATTAACCCTCTGTTTCATGAGCAGTTTAAATTCTAACATCATTTCCTTTTTTAACATTTTTAAGCAAAGCAAAACATAATATTTATATCCATCAGTAAACATAACAAAGGAAGCAGGTGTCCCTTCTTTCTATTTCAACTTTAAAAACTATTTTTAAAATGTGCATTTTTTGCAAAAACAAAAGCATAATAAATCCGGTTTTAAATGGCAAAAACATTTCTCAAGGCTCACATTTCACGCGCACCGTGAGTGAGTGAATATGGTTTTGTATTTGCAGCTGCAAAAATTGCTCTTTCTAACCTTCTTCCAGTGTAATAATATTTTTACCCCTTCTTTTTCTTTTGCCAACTTTTCCTTTGCAGTAATGAACCTCACCGCAGCACCTGCAGCCATAGTTTTCCCACTTATCATTGTTCATAATCACGCAAAATTGCAGTAAATTCCAAAAGACAAGAGTCAAAGCTGATTTCTTGAATTCAAATCTAAAATTCAATCCAGTTACTTACATCATCACCTCACACGTACAACTTTTAGCATAAAAATCTAGGATAGTCTCTCCACAAAAGCAAAAAGCAGAATTTATTTAGATATTTCATGTTTAGTTGGGGCTGTCAATAATGCTTTTGGGCGAGAGAATTCGAATGCAAAGATACAGATTACAAATACAACAACAGCAACACAGCCTCCGGCAACAAATTGCAGTAGGAGCCAGAAGGAGCTACCTGAAGAAATGTTTCTTGTCTATAATAGATACGGCTGAACCAAACCACCCTCTAAAATTATCCTCCATCCCATTCCCAATCAGTATCATCATCATCATCATCATTGCATGAATCATGGACAAGCATATCAAACATTCACCACAGCCAACCTTCATTTTCCTTTTATCTTTTTTCTCATTTTCTTACGCAATAATAAAAAACTACTCTTTTTCTTCAACTGTTTTTTGGCTGCTTCAATTTTCTCTCCACTTCAACATTCAAGTCGGCCTCGGTAATAGGACAAGAGAGGGTTCTTTAGTTATACCATTACCTGTCCAAGATGAAAAAAGCAACAACTACATTGTGAGATTGCACACTGCATTCTATCCAATTTTTTTCTCCCTTGCTTCTTCTTTTTCATTTTCTCCATTCCTGACTGAATGTTCTGAGTTTTCATACTTTTCTCAGCAGGCAACCCTTCTCAATTGTCTTATAAAAATATCTTTTTACAACTTCTCTTCTCTTCAACTCTTCCCTTGTTAGACATTTCAGCCTAGTCACTCACTCACATTTACCGTCCGAGTCCATTCCATTTCATTCCTTCCCTAATTTTCTCAAGTCAACTTTAACTTTGCCAGGCAGATAAAATAAAATAAAAAAGAAAGGAGAAACGAGCTAATCTACTGAATCAATGCTGAAGCTACGACTGGAGAATATTTTTGCTTCCTGTGTTCGTTTCGTTCGTTCCTTCACTATCTGTGCTCTGCACAGGTATCATATGGATATCGCTCCAGGCCTTCTTTTAAAATGTTAAGTCAACTCCGTCATGCTTCAGCAATGTCCAAATTTAAAATGATAATGATGATGATGCTCATCATCATCATTAACGTTATTATCATTTTGAAGTAGTCGCAGGAGCATTTGAGCAATAGCTCTTGCTTTGCTTTTGTTTCTTCTTTCGTCTTTCCTTCCTTCCCCCTCTCTTCATATTTCTTTCTTGGGGACTCTTGCTCTTCTCTTCAGCCCTGTCCTGTGTTTTTTTGTTGTTTTTAACCTTATCAAGAAAAAATTGCTCGTGTAGTAAGTACTTGGTTCAGCGTTGTAGCCACGAAGGAGCCTCAACCCTTTTAGAGCTATCAATAAGAAATAGGATTTTAATGGAGGGGCTTGTTTTGTTGGCTTCAGTAGTAGGAAGAAACCATGTATTTAGCTTAGATTTTAACTTACTTAATCATTTATTCATGCAGTGGCTCGACTCGACAATAAATATATACTTTCCTTTTCTGTTCCTGGACCTTTTAATAGTTCTTTACCATCAAATTTTTATTTAAGGATTAATCTTTGAACTGTTGTGCTCTTGGACGTTGACTTTACTGAAGAAAATCATGTTTTTAAACACTTTTAAAGATTTTAACAGGAGGGTGGAGGAGGTACTACGCTTAACCATAAGAAAAGGGCAAGGTACGCTTAAAAATAAAAATATAAGGAGCACTACTCCTACTGCTACCAATAATGGACAAGGTGAGAGAGGACATCAGAGGTGATAATAAATAAATTATAAACAAAAACTCTTTCCAATGGTTAGATAGAGAATTTTTATTGCTAGTATTGCCTCCTTTTCTTCCATTAATGATGCGATAATTATTTATTTAAGCAAAAGGTGAGTGAGTCTATTCTTGTTGATGCCTTTACTTTGCACGCTGTTGTTTTTGTTGTTTTGTTACGTAACGTACAAGTAAAGCGAGTATCGCTATTTTACTTTCAGTATAGTACAGTTCAATAATGAAATTTTAAAGAATTGTTGTTGTATCTTGCTGCAGCATGACTTGCGACTTGTGTCCCCTGCTTTGTCCGTTTCTCATGAAAAATTAAAAAAGCATCCGCGAAACAACAACAATGAAAAACGAAGAAGGATGGTTGGGAATGGGAGGATGTAGAAGAGAATTTCGAATTAAGTAAGTTTTGAAAGAAAAAAAGAGAGGCAAAGACCGAGGAAACTTTTTTCTATTATTTAATTGAAAAGCTGTTTTGTGTTGTGTTGCTTGTTGGTTGGTAAGTAAGAAAAAGTTTTAAAACTTTAACAATTTTAAATGGAAAGAATGAAAATGGTAAGTGAATCTTTACTTTTAGTAGAATTCAATGGCAAGATTTGCCTTTCCATTACTAAACCTTTCTTCTGTGTAAATAAAAAAATATGTTAGATGAAGAAAATAAAATAGGGAGGAACAAAATTCAAAAATACAAAATACAATCCATCAGTCAATTTTTTTATGTCGTGGTGGCTTTTGCTTTGCTCTTGGCTTTCGTATTTCTCCTTCCTCCAAAACTTTGAATCGAATAGAAATACATTATTAAGAATGGGTATAGGTACGTATGCGACTCTTTACAGAGAATACATGCTTTCCCTTTTTGTCTCGCCTAAAAACAGTCACTTATTTTTATTGTGTTAGTACTGGGAAGGTCCTCTGGGACCATTATACCATCCGTGAAATCAAGATGGATGATTCTGGTTGCAGTTGAAAGTTAAATCTTAACTGGAAAGGGAAGAAAGGAAAAGGGACATCGATTTCTCGCCCAAGCTATATAAGCTTGTTATGTTATAAAACTAGAAATAAATAAATAAAACCGAAAATCGAATAAAATTTATTTTTTGTATGCATTCACAATTCAGAAAGAAACATTTCTAGAAAAGAAGAAAAAAGGGACGACAAAGAAAAAGATAGAAGGAAAGCGTTGATGGCTGTTGTTGTGAGTTGTGAATGTTAAAAGTAAAAAGTTGAATGTTTCTTGTTTTTTCCTTTGCTAATGAGACATGTCAATGCAAACAATGCAACGCACTGAACGCAGCAGTACCACAAAAAATGGACATTTTCGAAATCAATCCGACTTGTGAGAAAAGTGAGAAGAGCTGGGAACAAACAAGGAAAGAAAACCGTAGAAAAAAGGTTGTGTGAATATAAATGGTTTTTTTGTCCAAGTCCCTATTTTTTTCTTTTCTTCACCTTCCTCCTTCCTTCCATCCCTTCAACCGGGGAAGAAATGAGACTTGCTTAAAACTTTAAATCAGCCTTATTAAAGTATAACTCTTAAACGTGGTGTTGCATTAGTCATAAGATGGTTCGTAATAGATTGTTGTAGTATGGCACGGCTTAACGTGTTTGTAGCGTGTGCATTGTCTGTCTGTGACTTGGATGGATAAGACAAGACTACACAAATACGAATGCAGATGAGATGAGGTGGAAAGCGAAAGAGGAAAATCGTTCCCTTAGGGCAGGGAATGAAATGGTGTTGAAGGACACGGCATTACCAACAAACAACAACAATGCCCAACGGTACAGGCAGGCACAGCCACAAAGTATTTTGTCCAGCACTGAAAAATAGGTTTCCTCTTCTTTGAAGCTGTGCTTATGTGTGACGTGACCACCAAATCAAGTAAGCTTGTGCTAAGGATTAGTGGTAGAAGAAAACAAGAGAAATCCTTCTTTACTGTCAGAGAAATGTTTAAATGCGAAGTAATTTTAACGATTCCTATCTTCCCCAGCATCATCATCGTCACCATGATCATTAGCCATTTTCATTGCCTGCTTGAAATGGCTTTGGCACGGAAAAGAATTATCTACAAAAAGACGAGCAGGAGATATGGAAAGAAAAATGCACTAAATTTGTCAAGAAGGTAATAATGAGTGGAGAGAGGGGACATATTATCGTGTATGAAGACTCTCACAGCTTGAACTTATTATTACGAACATTACATACTTTTAAGCTCAGTCACATTTATTTCCGTGATGCAAGTGTAAGTCATGCGGAATGGAATGACAAGGAAATTCCATAAAAGGACCTTACCCAATCTCTGAAAAATCTAAAAGAAAAATCTCAAACTTTTTAACCCTTACGTATCTCTAAAGCTGGTGTAATAATTTCACAATCAAAAATGGAATGAATCTGTCTCTGCTCATTCTTCTCGTCAGATTCGTCTCCAATTTCATTTTCAGCTTTCTTTCAGTAAAAATTTTTAATCTTTTCTGATAAAAGACAGCAGTAGCAAAGCAGTTAAGTGGGGTATCTCTTAAACTTAAAGGAAAAAAAATCTGAGTCTGAGAAGAATAAAAAAAGTCTGCAGAAGCTTCTTAAACGAAATGAGATTTTGTACTTAAATTCTTTCTGGGTTTCCTCTCCTTCTTCTGGATTATTTTATCTCTGATTTAATCCACTACAGAAAAAGAATCTTGTCAAATATAATACAGTTGGTTGCTTCTGTGATGTCTCCAGATAAAAATAGAATGTTTTTATTGGAATTGACGACTGATGAGTAGAAGAACGAGAAGGAAAAAGGATAAGGGTGGTTGGATTACGTTGCGTTGAATTGCATTATGCAATAAAATAAAATGCATTCTTAAAAAAGTGAAAATAGATGAAGGAAGGGTATGACGGTTGTCGTTCGCTTCGTAGTAGTAGGGAGGTTTTGACTGGTGAATGGTGATGGTAGTGACCCCGGCTCAACCTCTGGCCCACATGCCAAGTCAACATAAAAATGTGTCTCCACATTTATTTTTTATGCTTGTCTGCTCAAGTAAACTGGGGAGGAACTGTGAAGCAGAGCTTCGACAACCCCGACCTATGCATTTCCAAGTTTAATCCTTTCTTTATTTTTTTCTTTACGAAAGAATTTTTCCAATAAAATTCAGCTTTAAATATTTTTGTGCATGTCTCCTCCTCAAACTTTTCAGATTTAGGATTTGAACATGCAAAGTTCAAATAGATTTTTTTATTAAACAATCGTTCTGACTGCTCCAGTTAGTTTCGTGTCGTAGTTTTGTAGTATTTTATTCCACCCTTAAAATTCATATAAATAAGTGAGTTTTTACATGTGAAAGGCGTGAATAACTAAATCTCTCTATGTGTAGATTTTTTATGACCTTATTCCTCATTCCCGATCCCGATTCTAAATAATAAATACTTTTTTATTACTTGTTTACTCGCGTTTCGTTTAGTCGCTGTTTAGTCACTCGAGTAAGTCACCCAAGCTTAACTCTTCTACTGCAACAAAAAACGGAGCAAAACAAAACAAGAAACTTAACAGACTTGAACTGACTGACAGAGAGACAGACGAGAAGAAGGAAGGATTGAAAATCAAATTGCGTTTTAACTTGCCATTTTCATATAAATAAGTGAGTTTTTACATGTGAAAGGCGTGAATAACTAAATCTCTCTATGTGTAGATTTTTTATGACCTTATTCCTCATTCCCAATCCCGATTCTAAATAATAAATACTTTTTTATTACTTGTTTACTCGCGTTTTGTTTAGTTGCTGTTTAGTCACTCGAGTAAGTCACCCAAGCTTAACTCCTCTACTGCAACAAAAAACGGAGCAAGACAAAACAAGAAACTTGACAGACTTGAACTGACTGACAGAGAGACAGACGAGAAGAAGGAAGGATTGAAAATCAAATTGCGTTTTAACTTGCCATTTCACATGTGAATTCCTTTCTAAATAGCTTCCCTCTTTTGACATGACAAGAGAAATAGAGGAGTTTAAAGGGAAAACCCACCCTTATAAGCTTTGTAATATTTGCCCTCTTTCATCCACTCTGTTTCTAATCATAAACCAAATTCAAATTCTTTTTGAGTTCAAAGGCATTCGATGTTCGATTCGTTTGGTATAAAATAGTTCAGGCATATTTTCTAAAATATTCGAGAAAACATAAAATGTTTTCTTTGATATGAGTAAATTCTGACCTATTCACATGCAACAATAATAAATCATTAAATTGGATGAAAATTGGCTCTATTGAAATGGAAATGAGGATAAAAAATCTACATTTTCTTTTTTTGAAGAATGAAGAAAGATTTCAGAAAGAAAATGCAGAGAAGCGAGAAGACATTTACATTGGATTGGTGAAATAAATTTCTTATATGAAAAAAATAAAAAATCGAATTCAAATTCAACTTCAAAATAAAAACTTTTTTTCATTTCAAAGCTTGTGTCTGTGTTAGTGTTAGGGTTGCATACAATTACAATTACGATACATGACATGGCATTGTTAAGTCCGTCTAGCGAAACACATTTCATTGCACTTGCATAGGCTTGCGTTGTTTTTCCTACTCTCTTTTTTGTTCCATTTGCTTGCTCACTTAACCGAAATGATAAATACACAGATGACGATGATGATAATGAGAAGTATGATGGTTCATTTGATATTGTTTTTTTATATTCAACTTCAACTTGATTCTTATTGAAATGTGCACGTTTTCTCCTTGTCCAGCAAATAAGTTAAGCGGAGCGGAGAGCGAGTGAGCGGAGCTCGGTCAGTGCAACGAAACGCAGTGCAGCGTTGTAGATTGATAGGGGTGCGTTTGTTCATTTTGGCTTGCTTGACTTGCTGCGTGGAACTTGACATATGGCGAAGAAGAAAAATGAGCTTTTTTGAAGACGAGCAAGCAAGCATGTGTCTGCCTTATCATCACAATTCCATCAATATCACCCACAGACCAATTCATCATAATTCTCTGCGGAACTTTCATCATCATAAAAACTAAGAACTTGCTGTGCTGTAGTAGTAAAAGCTTAACAGTCAACAACAACCACCAACCAAGCCCAAGTCAAAATTTTTTAGCAGCAACGCAGCGTGGTTGAAAAAGGAAACATTATGACAGGTGAATGAATACCATAGCGTAATAATAATCCAATGTCAGTGTCAATAGTAAAAACAGTCACATTTGATGAGCATCGGAATCAATACATGCGTAATTCCTGTGCAGTGCAGCATTAGTATTCTCTTCAGCATTCACGATATAATGAGACCCTTTTCTTCTTGTGCAATAAAAATGAAAGTTGCATGGACTTTTATGGTTATTGCTGGCTTGTTAGAAAATTTTTTGTGCTAAACATTCTTCTCTGGACAAACTGGAATATGAATAACGTTTTCTGTACAGTACCCAGCAACAAACCATATTTTTTTAAACTTTTATTGTAACTGTAACTATTAAACAAAAGTTTTCTTTACCAATCAACATTAACATCATCATCCTCTCCTCCTATTTATATTTACAGGAAAGTATGTAACGAAAAATTATTATTATTCAATTTGAATTTAATGCATAATTCACAAACTTTAAATTGATGTGGGTAGTTTCACTTATCTGGAGATATATGAGTTGAGTTGAGTATAATAAACGGTGACATATGGGTAGATAGATTCATGATGATGAGAGGAGGGATGAAATGTTACATTCGGATTCGACATTGTTTAGTTTTAGCTAGCGCAATAAAAAATATATTTCTCTCTCTTGGACTGGAGAAGAATGAAACCATATGATTAAGAAAGCCTTGCATCGCGTTTCCCCTTGAGTAGAGGAAGGATAACGATAAAATTGGGATACCTCACATTTTTTATTACTGCCCTCTCTCTCCTCTCTTCTCCTCTAACCCCAAATTATCCTCAATCCTCTCCTCGTACTTATATTTATTATTATTATTACTTTTTTCCAAATGACAATAGTCCAATAAAAAGCGACATCAACTCTTCAATATCATTATAAAAAATAAAATAACAAAATCTTTTTTTAAAAAACCTGTGGTACGATTTATATTATTTTCCTTTTTAAAAACCTGTCATTTTCTATATCTCT
>JAHZNJ010001062.1:0-15710 GCA_027744475.1 Lepidocyrtus cf. sotoi NNG-2020 | reverse complement strand
AGATTATGATAATAATGATGACTACAACGATTATTATGTTGAGTTTAATGTTTTGGATTCCTATGCAAAAACATAATCGTTGATTTACATCTTGATCTTGAATGCAATCCTTTCTTCTTCATTAAGAATTATAATGATGATGAGTCATGGGTATTTTAAGTACCTATTTTGATGCATTAGGTACGTGTATAGCTTTGCAAATTCTCTTCCTTTGATGATGACTTGCAAGAAAATTCATGAATGAATGATTGATGAGAACGATGAATGGCAAAGATAAGCATTTTCTCTGCCGCTGGCCATGATGATGATGATGGCCATTTCGGCAATAGTTTTATTTATATGTATGTGACTTTGTAAATGTAGCGTGACCAACCAAAATAGACAATAAAACGTATTAAATTACAAAAAGTTTTTTTTGTAGGGACACAGTGTTTGTTGTTGTTGATGATGATGATGATGATGCTTGGCTTAATGGGTATTGATTTTTTATGATTCTTCGTGATTAGAGGTAAAGAGGTTTAAATGAATTATTAAATGTACAGCAGTTATTTTGCCTTTGCATTTTCCTATAAATAGTTGCGCTAAACTAAAGCTAAGCACGTTCAAACAAATGTTTAATGACGAGGCCGCCGCGGCTGTTGGCTGTTGTGAAAAGTTTATGGCAACTTGCATAATTGAAGTAAACTCCATAATATTTGCATACAAATAATAAACCCGCTTCTCGTGTTTGTTTCTTCCCTTTCTCTTTTCCAAGAAAATTATGTTTTAGACCTAGCTTAGCTTTAGTAATTGCAAAAGTGACTCTGTAATTGTCTCTAAACCAGAATTGGGTTAGAAACGTGGTAGGTACTACGCCTGCCTAGCTAAGGTAATTTAAGTATATAGTAGTGAGTGACACTAAATGACAACATTAATATGTATTCAATTAAAATTTGCTCCAAGGCCAAATCCTGTTTTCCTTTACTTTCTCAAATGACAATGTCCACCACTTTAATTTTGCAGTAAAGTAGTACGCGTATTACTCTGCTTTGCTAATGCACTGACTTTGTTTTTTTTTGCGAGAGGGAAGTCTTTCGTCAGCGCCAGTTCCTCCATCATCACCACCACCACCACTCTAATTTCTCCTTTTGCTGTTGCCAAACAGAAAATATGAAGGGAAATGGTACGATTACACATAATATTTTGTGTTTTTAGCGGAAAAGGAAAAAAAATGACAAGGACATTTCTTCTCCTTCTTTCATTTAAAAGAAAGTCAACAAGAGAAAATAAAGGGAAGTATTTCTTTCAAGTGAAGAGAGTAAAAGAGTCATCATGAGCTAAAGCATGCTTAACATTTTCCATTTTGAAAAGCACAGGCGAGGCGTATGAATGAGTGTCTATATGCATAAATAGAAATAAATATTGTAAAAGAGAAGAGGTTTTAAAGAAGAGAGAAAAACACATTTTGGGGGAAAAGATGAAGAAGGAGAAGGAGGAAAAACGGAGTGAAAAAGCTAAACTAAGCTTTAAATGTAGTTTTTTTGTGATGTGATGATTGGGATGAAACATAGAGAAAATGTCTAATAAATGGAATTAGTAATAAGCATTAGTTTACCCTTTCTCCTGCTGCTTTTTGTAACAGTTTTCCTGAAGAAGTTGATTATCATCGTCATCATCATGTCGCCCTTGCTCAGTTGCTTATGCATGCACTTTAGTTAGAGAAAGCAAAAGATGAAGATGAAGAAGAAGAAAGGAACATTGAGACAGCCAACAAGGGAAATGCTTCGTCAGAAGACTAAATGAGGAAAACTTTATCGTCAGAGAAGGAAGTTTAAGATGGATAGGATAGCTAAGACGGTAAGAGAAAGGGAATAATTTATCAGCTCGTTGCTCATCTCTTCCTCTCATTTCTTCTTGTATTTTCCTTCTTCTTCTCTCTCCCTCTCCGTCTTGGTTGTACTCATTCAAATGAAATGTAAATGGATATTGTATGTACAGAAAATGTAGTGTTTCTTTCAAGAATAAAGAAAGATCTTCTTTCGTAAAACTTTCACCAGCAGAGTTCTGAGAAATACGAAAGACCAAAAAGGAAGAGTAAAAGCGCTACAGTTTAGCTTAGGTATATACAGATTGTGAGTAAGATTAAAGCTGTTTCTTTTGCATATTTTTATGTATGTATTATGCATTTATACAGCTAAATAGTTTTCTCTTCTTGGTAGCAATATAAACTATGGCTGAGCTCGTTTCGTTTATCCATTTATCTTTTTCCAGTTAGTATAGTTATGCTGATTTTGCTAAACAGAGTAAAAATGCAGCTAAACTACTGCTGTATGGATTTTTATTTGGAAAGTCATCGGATCAACTGTAATTTGAGCTTTAGTGGGTACGTATTGATTCCCATATGACGCAATTTTCTTCCCCTCTACTTCCTCGTATGATCTCTCAATTTTACCCTTTCATTATGTAAGGTAACTGTCTTTTTCCCCTCCCACTCTCACAACTGCTGCTGATGCTACTGCTGTTGAATTTTTATTGTCTGGGTGGTGTGTAGGTGAGCCTAGAAATTCAATACTAATTACCCTTACAATGTTTCTTCAGTCTTTGAAAAACGTAACATCGTAAGTGTAACACTCGCTGTTTTTTTCTTTTACGTTTCTTCAATAAAATTTCATTGGGGGCCTTGAAAAAAAGGGAAACATGTTGAAAGATGTTATGCCACAGCAGTAGTAAACTTAATTAAACCCAGACGATATAGTGCCGTTACCGATGTTTGCTCCTTACTCTTGGTCAGTTACACCAGTTCCTTTTTCATTCTACAAATGAATGCAGAATACGAGAGACCACCCACCAGCAGGCAATAGCCACCATGTAAAAATTAAGCCGCGCCGTAATTTTTCATGGCTATAAAACAAAAAAAACGAGCTAAAAGTAATGAAGAGTTTGTCCAATTTAATTTAATCCACTTTTGCAGCACAGAACTAAAATTGTTAGAAATGCCAAAAACATTTCCTTGAAAAAACATGAAAAGAAGAAGAAAAAAACAAGCAGGGGCTTTTCACAGGAGTTAGATTAGGATTCGTCAGTCAGTAGGAGGAAGGAAGGAAGGGAGGTGAGCATTATTGACAGAATGAAATGTTAAATAAATAATTAGGATTGATTGAGGAGGGATTCTCCACTTCTTCCTTCCTTCGCTTCGTAGTCCAGAATAAAACGTCGTTGAGTTGACAAAGAGAAAGAAAAGAAGGAAAGAATTGAGCACAACAGTAGCAGACAATCCTACATTTTTACATTCAATTCAATGCCATTTTCTTTCATTTTACCTTGCCACGTTAAATTCTCTTTGTGAGAAAAAAGGAAAAGAAAAACTCGAGACAAACTTTTTCTTTCTGTGTCAGCAGTGTAGTGTAGGCAGAATTTTTCATAATGTATGTCTGAGCTTCCCCGTATTTTAAGCAGAACCGCTTCCACGAGACAATTAAGCTCCCCATCTCCTCTCTCTTGCCTTTTATTTAACGTTAACGTTTCCATTTTTATTTACAAAAGGCTTAAGTAAAAATAAATTTATGTACTTATCTTGCCTCAATTATAACCAACCAAGTTTTGTGTGAGTATTGCTGCCGCTGCTGTTATAGCAAGAATTGTGACGTCGCTGCTACTGCTGCTGCTGATGACATGACACTTCGGTTAAGAAACGTTTTTGAACATAATAGAATGCACACATTGGAACCATACCATGTCATTATAATGGTATCATCATCGTGAGAAACGGAGCTAAAACTGAAGCGACAGGCGCAGATGAGAGGCATATTGTTCTCTCTTGGATTTTTTATAATGGGAAACGCTTCAGTTTCTACAGCCAAAAACGAAACAACGTCAGATAAATCAGAATGAATGATGGGAATGTACCGAAATATGTATAAACTACTAAAAAACTTTAATATTAGTTTTTTCACCCGGATGAGCAAACACAGTAGCAATAGCAGCAGCAGCAGACACAGCTAAAACAGCACCACAATAATTTACATTTGCTTACACACTTACATGATGATGAAAAGCCAACAATAACACACTTTATGTATGAAATTTTCACGAAAAAATAGTTTACATTTTGTGGAGAAGAAGACAAACTCGAAGTTATTAGACGTTTTTTAAAAGAAATAAAATGTGAAGTTGTGTCTGGCTTGTGTCGTGAATCCTTTCTCAATATGATTGTCATTGCGCCGCCATGCCATCATCATCTGCTCGGATGAAATTTATGACAAGATTTAAGGGGTTTTCTCGCCCGTAATGATATGTACACAGTACACAATCGTAATTTACAATGTGTAAAGAAAATGTGTTTAGAAGGAGAAATTATGATGATGGTAGAGTAGTAGAGTTTTAAGGGAAATGAGGGTGGACAAGCGCAAATAAAAGAAACAACAAACAAAAATTTTCAGAAGCATTCACACTTCACGTTCACACTACTCTTTTTATGATGATGGTAGAGTAGTAGAGTTTTAAGGGAAATGAGGGTGGACAAGCGCAAATAAAAGAAACAACAAACAAAAATTTTCAGAAGCATTCACACTTTACATTCACACTACTCATCGTCTTTTCCACTTCAGCAATTATTTTTTAGTGTTGGAATGAGTGCGTGGGCGAGGATTGCTTTGCATATAAAATAAAAATATGTCGTACTGAAAAAAAAGAAAAGTTTTTAAGGGAATACATAAAAAGTGTAAAACAAAATCTCCTCGGTTGGCTGGGCTGACTGACCCTAAGTGAGAATGACAACAACGAAAGGAAAGGCAAGGCAAGAAGGAAATGGCAATTTTCTCTTCTTATTTTTGCCTATGCTATGCGATACGATACGATGCGGTGTAAAAAGCCATTTTTCTGTCACTGTTCGTAAATTCTGATATACATGTGCTTTGACAATAAATATAACTTTTTTGAAATTTGAGCTGTATTATTGCCTTATTGCTCTCCCCTTACTTACTTAAAGTAAAAATATGAAATTTTATTGAGAAAAGTGTCTCCTAAATTCCTGTAACAAGCCATACTATTATAATAATATCAATATCTTCAAATTTCTCTTCGGATAAGAAAAAAGATAATTTGAGCTGTATTATCGCCTTATTGCTCTCCCCTTACTTACTTAAAGTAAAAATATGAAATTTTATTGAGAAAAGTGTCTCCTAAATTCCTGTAACAAGCCATACTATTATAATAATATCGATATCTTCGAGTTTCTCTTCGGATAAGAAAAAAAGATGGTGGCGCTATGCAATTTAAGTAGACGTTGATGATGATGATGATGATCTGACGCGTCGTCGTTGATCAGAAACAGCAACAGTGGCAGTGGCAACAGCAGCGTGAAAGAAAAATTAATGCGATGATCACGAATGTGATGTGGTGGTGATGGTGATGTATAAATAGTCACTTTTACCATGAAAAGAAGAAGTTTATAAAAAATGCGTATAGCATAGCGCTCCGCAAGTATTATGTGACACGTTTTACTTTAACTATAAAACGGATGTTGTTGGTATCCATCCGAGTCCAATGCCAATATTAGATCAGGCAGAAATAAAATAGAAAGAGGAGGGAGTCTTATGGAAAGTATTTGAAATTGAAGGTCATTAAGTGTAGTGAAGTAGAAATACATAAAAAATGTAGATACATGTGAAAGGAAATAGTACAACAAAGAATGCAGCTGTGTTGTTGATTTTGATGAGCGAGTTGTGTGTTTCTATTCATGTAAAGTGCATTTTCTCTTTTCTCTCTGTCTCTATTTTCCCTACTCCTCGACAACAAAATAAGCACTATTCATTTCATGACGTTAGATTGGATTAATTTTATATTATACGAAAGTATGTTACTCTTTTTAACCAGTGAAAAGAATACTTTTTTTTTGTTTAATGTACAACACGCAATGTTACTTTTCCTGTCAGTGTGCAGTGTCGTCTCTGCTTGAATTACATAGAAATTCTCTCTCGGGACGACTCTTCCGTTGGAAATAAAATAAAATTTGTTGACTTATTTCAAATGCGAATACGAGCAAGCAAGCAAATGTTCACTCAAGGTATTTCCATTTGTCAAACTCGAAGCAGTAGTCTGCTCGTCGTCGACAAGTTTTAAAATATTTTCATTTTCTTCCAAAATAAAACCAGTCTGTTGTCTGTACGTATACATATACATATATTTTATTTTGATTTGTTCATGGAGCCAAACACTAATGTAACTTTTTGATCACCATAAATTTGGTAATTAAAGGAGATAAATAGGGATTAGAAAATCGACATTGGTTGACAATGTAAACCGATACGTGCGAGGAGGGCAATGTAAGTTAGCTACAGCAACAACAACAGCAGCAGCACAAAAAATGCAATTATGCTGCTGCTGCGGTTTATTTTGTTTGATAAATTGTAGCAATGTAACGTGAGACATATTATGACATGGGAGTGGTGGTGATGGTGCTATAAGGACAAAATTTTAATGGAAATGGGATATTCATCCACTCCTCTGTCCTCCATCCCTCCTTCACTAAAACTGTAAGTGACGGAACATGGAACAGAAACGTTCGCTACTTACAGTGTGGAAAATTCTGGTTGGTGGTGTAACTTAAATAGAAAAAAAGTTGAGAGAGAATGACATAGAGGAAAAGAAAAAAGCAAGAGAGAGAAAAAAAATGTTTTTTTCTGCAAAAAAAGTTTTGTGAAGAAGGAACCAGAATAATGGCAAGAAATGATTTTCTTCCGCACGTATTGTGGTTAATGCATAAACTTTGTAACATGATTACAAGAAAATAGTTTGTCCTCTTTTTCTTAAGCTTAAGCTTTAGAATAAAAAAGTGGATTAAATTTTAGATGGAATGGAACAAGGAAAGGAAGGTGACGTAGCGATGATGATGGTGTTGGTGCTAAATGGTAATACGAACTACGAACGAGCGACACGGAGGAATACAAACAACAAAGACGTAATCAAACTCCAGCAGAAATGAATCACCTACAACTACGACAACAACTACTACAGCAATGTAGTAGTATTTTCACAGGATCTGCGTAGAAAATTTTGCCCCCGTCAAGCCATGCCATGCCATGATGCCACCGACTGCTGCTGAATCCCATATATCCGCATGAATGCCACCTCCTCCTCATTTTTTCAAGACAACAAGATCCACTTTTCAAACCTGAACTCATTCTTTAAGTAAGTCGATTTTTAAAATGGTAGAGTGGTAGTAGTGGAGCAAAATGAGAAAAGAGAGCGAGAGAGAGAGAGAAAGAGACTGCGAATTTAATGTTTCACAAAGTTTATCTCACTCAAACTTTTTAAAGTGTAAAATATAAACAACAAGTTTGGAAAATGGGTTTCTCATTTCATTCGGTTGTTGGAAGGAGAAGGAACCTAAAAAAAGTAAAGCCTTCTCCTTCTACTTCAACCACTCACTCTACCACGGCTTTATCTATCTATGCTTGTGATTTTCTCTCTGACTTCCACTTCGACATGGCATACCATGTCCCTGTACGTGTTTTCTCTCAGCAACCGTGTGAGTCGTACTTACCACCACCCGCTTCTTCGTCTTCTTCTTAATAATACTTTCCGCATTTTAGTTTGCTACTGCTACTGCCACTGCTGTAGTAGTTTTGGATTACTTACTTTCCAACGTCGTTGCCACACCACCACCACCGCCACTTCTCAGCAACGAGAAACGAAATAAAAGAAAACCTTGTTTTGCCAATGTGATTGCTTGCAAAGCGTATTATTTGTAAGAGAAGACCAGCAGAACGTGTTACCACTATTTCCTTGTCACATAACTCTAAAGCGTGATATATCGCTACATTTTCAAAATTAAACCGATTAACACTATTTCTTGTTCCATCCAAGTTGGCATTTGGTGTTTGTACCTTGTACCTTTATGTATTTTCTTGAAAATACTATATTTATATAGTATCGCCTCGTTTTCCTTCCTTTTTTTCTTTAAATATTATTTTTAGAATATAATGCATATTATCTTCAACATCATGTATGTATTCGGCAAAGATGATTTTGGTCTTCTATCTGTGTCTTTATGTGACCCTTTCCTTTAGGTTAGTTTATTAAAAAAGAATGAAACTATTTTAAATTGAAAACTCTTCTTTCCTTTTTTTGCTTAATGACTGCGTTTTATTAGATTTGTTTATATTGTGTAAATTGGCTAGAGTACAAACAGAAATCACAACTTTTATGTATCAGTACTGCTACATGACAGGACTATTTTAGTATTGTTCGATAAATAATTGTAAAAACCGTCGTTTTCGGTTTTGGAATAGGAATAGTAAGAGACACTTTGAGATTGGTTACACAAGAACGGATATGCAGGTCAGGGTTTTGTTGCAGAGTAGAGTTTTCTTCTTTCCGACACACGTCTCAGTCTCGCTATGTTTGTAATACTTACGGTTCAGTAACTTGCCTTTCTATAATTGCTCTAATTAAAGTGGAAGTATGTATCAATTCTCATGAAATGCATCGTTGTCAGTTACAGTAGCGGAAAATTGTGTAGTGAAATGAAAATCTGCGTACCTACCTACACGAGGAAAATTGAGATGCTTAAATGATGTTTTGTTGTAAATAGTAGCTGTCTTGATTTATATCATCGCTGTAATCGGATCATAAATCATATGACGTAATATTATCTCCTTTTCCAAACAAAACAATAATATTTAATATTTTGATTCAGATTAGTATTATTATGGCTGACTATATAACGATTACGATCAAAATCATGACATCAGAAGATTAATAACAATTTTAGAATTAATTCACCCCATCTTTCAATTAGCGCATCTGTTTTCTTTCTTTCCTTCCACCGATAAACACTTCTTCCATTTCTAAAAACTAAAAGCGTTTTAAAAATAAAAGTGTTTTTCATGTCACAACTTTTAGCTTTTCCATTGCGTGTCTTGCCGTTTGCAAAATGGAAAAGTTGACTTAGTGGAATATTACAAAAAACAATAACAAGACTGGAGTTGAATGCTAAGTACATTTATTACGTTCATAAATATTGTAAACATAAAACATGCATGCAATTCGAAATAAAAACAGGATTAAATCGATTAAACAGATTTCAAAATGACTTGTTTCTACTTTCGAATCTTTTGCTATGCATAGAAATTAAAATATAGGAATTGTTTTTGCTGTAATCGACACTTAACATTCCTAGCTATTATATTTATTCAAAAGCAAAATTATCTTGTGCAGATTTTTCAGTTATTTTTTAAAAAAATGAAAATATTTCTCTTTTCCAATCTCAGAAACAAGCATTTTTGTCTCTCCTTCCCTCCTTTCACATTTGTAATGTTTTTAATTCTTCTCGACATTCATTTTTAACTCAATCAANTTTTCCAATCTCAGAAACAAGCATTTTTGTCTCTCCTTCCCTCCTTTCACATTTGTAATGTTTTTAATTCTTCTCGACATTCATTTTTAACTCAATCAACAACAACAACAACGAACGCCTTATGGAAATCTGTTCTGAACCAAAACCAAACTAAAAACGCGTTGGCTCTGCGTTGTTGTTGATGGGTAATTGCACATCCCATAAATACATCATTCTCGGAGCATCGTCTCTTCTTCTTCTGCCAGATAGATAAAATTATGATGGTGCAGCTGTGTTTCTTTTTGAGGACATTAGAACTACTGCTTTACCAAACACCATTAATGTTCTCTTGATAATAATATTAACTACTTTTTTTTAATGCTACCAACTACCAATCTTTAAAAAATGAAATTCGAAACGAAGAAATTTTTTATGCAGCCTTGGCTTCAAGTTACTAAAAATTCGCGCGATAATAATAAATTGCTTGTATATAAATGAAGAGGAAACTATTATCCTCCTTTTCGTTATTTCTTGTTTATGTGCAAATTAAGCACTTTAATTTTAATTTGCAATTTTTTATATATTTTATATTTTTTCTCCACATATAAAAACCGTAATAATATAATTAATGGTGTTCTTGTTCTTGTAGTAATGTACTGATCATGTATCTGATTTCCTGTTGCCATTTATCATGTCAAAGATGATAACTGGTCCATGGCAAAAAATTAAATATTTTTTTGTACCTTTCAAAGTAAACGTTTTCTAATTTTATCTAAATTCTCATCAAAAGAGCCTCCTCCAGCTTGTACAGTTTAGTACTTCACTGCAGGAAAGGAATCATCCAGTCGAAAATGAGAGTAGTAGAGTAGTGCAAATTGTGGTGCGGAGGTAGGGTAGTTTCAAGTTTCGTTTTTACTAACTAACTTAAATAGGTAGGTAGTAAAATATAATTCAATTCATAAAGTGTGACGAATGTTCATTAATTAATCTGCAAACAAAATTTAGCAGAAGAAGAAAAAGAAGAAGTAGCAGCAGCAGAGCAGACAGGAGAGAGTAAAATGTAGACAGACAAGGACAAACTAGCCTCAAAAAGAAGCTAAAAATATACAAAATACAAAGTACGAAAATACCTACCACTATGCGTGCTACCTATCCATAACGAAAATCTTTTTTTGGCAGATATCATTCATCCATTTTTCTTTTTCGGTAAGTGAGCTTTACTTTTGCAATTAATTGACTACTATTTCATCTACCACTGCCCAGTAGTAGTAGAAGTAGAGTAGTAGTGTAAAGCTACTTAGGTATTCCTCCCGTTCGTTGGCGAACATTTAAGAAATGTAATTTAAACCCTTCTTTGGAAAATCTAGCGAATGAAATATAATTTTCACTTCCACTTCACTGCATGTTTCTTTCTTGCTAACGAGTTTTGGATTATAGGAATAATTGGAATTGTACGGTCCAGAGAACACTCTGCATGCAGGAATCTCGTGATGATGATGATGATTATTACACTCACAGGAACGGTGGTGGCAGAGGCAGAGATGAAATGAAAAGATGAATTTCATTTGATTTTATAGCGTGAAGCGTGTGGTATGGAATGTCTAGTGAGAAGAGGCTATAGCCATAGCCATAGCTTGCTTTTAGGTAGAATAGAAGAATCGGTGTTCAAACTTTGTGGGGAGATTATTTGAGTATTCCATCCATACTCCCATTAGACAGACAGACAGACAAGTTCTATAGTACTTTAGCCGAATTCATTCCATGCCATTCCTTCTTCTTGATAATTTTCAACCAATTTTTCATTAGCTTCATTTGAATTAATCTTGAAAAACAGACTTGTTTATAAAACCACATGTGTCTACCTTCCACCCTTCCTAGTAGTATAATATAATGGTCCTCTAATTTAAGCTTTGGATAATACTTTGCTACTTTGCAGCAGCGGCATAGCGGCTCGTGTCTTTTGGGAGCCATCTCCTACGAAAGACGAATATTTTGGAAATAGAAATGAGAGTAATAATACCCCAGTTAGTTATTATATAGTCATATAGAAGAATCTATATACCTACATAGTTTTTTATCAAATGAGTATAAAAATGGGTTTATTTAGCAGCTTTTTGGTGCTTTCTTGGTTTAATGTGTAAGCTTGAATTTGAATGTTTATTCTTTTACATGTTATACACATTACTTTTATTATTGCAGCGGTTTTAACTCACCTTGAGGTAAAAACTAAGAAAAAAATAAGGAAAAGTAAACCTCAAAATAATCATCAGAACAGAAGAAGCAGCAACAAACGGCGTCATCTTCCCCGGCAATAAAATTGTTGATCATCATCATACTCATCATCATCATGATATGATGAATAGTATGATGCTATGCCGCTGCCACTGCTAATGCCGACGCATAATTTTTTACCGACAGTTGTGTTGCGGTAATAAAAATAAAAATCTGAAACTTAAACTTAACTAAAGTGAAGTCTTCAGGAACAAAAAAAAATCCAAGCTAAATTTATCCTAATCAAAAAGAGAAGGAATAAGTTATTATGGAAATAACGAGCGATATATTAGTATTATGTTGGTAGTGATGTGGTGATGATGATTGCCATAAATTTTAATATATATTTATTTTGATAATCTATTCGGAACATTTCTCATGATGATGATGGTGATCATCATCATATCATCAAAATATCTCACTCAACTGATGAAGATCACGTTTGCATTTCCTCGTACAAGGAACTGACTGGTTCTAAAAAGAAGAGTTTTTCATGGCGCGGTGGAGATCTAGTTTCTCCCAGATAGTATTTTGTTAAAAGAGAAAAACGAAATGTGATCCAAAATTTGATAGAGAGGATTTAGAGGACACTGCACCACCGCTGCTGCTGCTGCCGCTGCTGCTATTATTATTATTACAACTGTTCATCACTAAATACCAGAAGCGTTTTTATAGCTTTTTAAAGAACGCAATATATTTGCATTCTTAAACACTTAAAAATGGTTTTATTGCATAAGGAAGGATAGCGCCTTTTATTATGAAAAATCTTTAACATAATCCTCTACTTATTGCTTGTAAAAATGTCGTTATTTTACTTCCGGGAAAGTGAAAAATGTTTTGACATTGCCTCCACGTGCAGAGAACCTTTCTTTTCATTCGTCTCTTTAAATTATTTCGTTGGTATTGTTGAAGGAAACTACTGCGTGAATTTAAAAAGAGAGAAAGAGAGAAAGAGATTTTCTCTGTAAAAAAGGAAGCTAAAGCTACACAATATAATGACACTAATGCTGCTGTTGATGCTACTGATGAGATTGAGACGATTTTGGCTAAAGGATGATGAATAAGGGCATGATTTGTCCTCCTGCAGAGAAAATAAAAGGTTGAGTTTTATACTACTGCTGGCAGAAAGAACACTATTCTATTTATAGACATTAAAAACTATGAACCTTTTCATTTCATATTGCATCCCATCGCACTCTTCTTGTCGCTCTATAAATTCATTTTCAAGACTCATGTCATAATCATCATGTGGCGAAGGACCCCTACGGAGAAAGACACCACGAACACTTCACCAAAACGACTTCATCATCCGCTCATCCAACTTCTTCTTCTTCACTTCGTCATATAAAACGACAACAGAAAAGAGTTTGTTTAGTTTATTCGGGAAGTCATCGTGTCGCTTGCTCTGCACTGCTCAGAACAGTACAAAGACTGAGCTTGACGCAATGACAAGAGCTAAGCCTCTTTTCTAGACGTACCATTGTTATTCATAATCAGAAAACTTGTCATTCCCCTCTTCATCTTTCCCACTATGGTGGTGGTGGTGGAGGAAGAAGGAAAGACAAGACAAATGAGATTGATTTCCACCACCAAAAGCAAGTCTCTTGTTGCTTCACTTCTTTATTCGTATTCTTCATGTGTCACATCATGTCACTGTACAAAAAGTAGCAAATAGCAACTATACAGCCTTCTTTTAACATAATATTTGACGATGTTTTCTTAGAAAAATGTATTCCTAATTATGATTTTGATTATGGCGTAATCTTTATGAGTACGCAATGCTTATCTATGGTTAATTACTTTGCTCATTAACTTTTGGGCTCGTAAAAACACGCTGTATATTTGTGAAATGTGACCAAACGCTTGCTTAATTTTACGGCATAAGTCATGGCAGTTGTTTTGAATAGTTTTTTGTTGGCTTTCTTCATACTTTATGTAGTTTTGAGTGATCACGTAAAAGTAGCACTAGCTGTTTCGGAAGGAAAAGAATTCTGTTACGCTGATTCTAACAGAGAGCCAACCTGTGGCTACCAAAAATGGGGAGGGTACTGCAACTCAGGAAGTGAGCAGTCCCCCATTGACATCTCGTCAGGTTCCACAGTCAGTCAAAATGTCTTGTCCATCAACACAAATCTATACAAGACAAATGGCTTTATTGTTACGAACAATGGGCACGCAGTGAAAGTAAACTTTGTTGGACCTCCTTCTAGACAGCGTCGAATAAAATGGTCACGTCATCTCAACAGAAATGTTGGGAGTGGTGGAGGTTTACCAGGTGGAAATAGTGGCGGAGGAGGCGGCGGTAGAGCTAACGTCCCGATAATTAAGCGATCCACCACATATGTATTTAGCGAGCTTCATTTCCACTGGGGATCTAGGAATGGCGGCTCTGAGCACAGCATTGATGGAAAGCACTCTGCCATGGAACTCCACCTACTTCATTATTTATCCAAGTTCAGTAGCCTGGAAAAGGCAATTGCATCCGGAGAGCCAAGATCATTAGCCGTAATGGCAGTAATGATCGAACAATGCCAAAAAGATTGCTTTAGGGGGGAAAATAAGAAGAAGAAGACAACTTTTTCTTCTTCACCAACAACAACAACAGTCATTGGCCCAATTGTCCGTCATCTCCATAAAGTTCAGAATCCAGGCTCATCTACGAATGTGACCCAAACAAGATTAGATTTTTCTTCTTGGCTCAGCAATCAACGGGGAGTATATAATTATCACGGTTCACTGACCACTCCAGATTGCAACGAGATCGTAAATTGGTTCGTAATGCAGAATCCAGTTAAAGTTCCCTCTAAAGATTTAGAAGCATTTAGAAAACTGAAGAATCAGCAGAATAAACAAATGCATGGGAATCACCGGCCAGCTCAGCTTTTAAATAACAGGAGAATAATTAGGGCAGGTTTGAATACGAGATATTCCCAATACGAAGAAAAAATTGGATGTCACTCAGAAACAGATATTAATGATGATAACGATGAAGACTATGAAGAAGTTTCAAATGATTTTTTGTTGGATTAAAATAATGCAAAATACAAACTTTGCAATTATGATAAATCTATGTAAATAAATTTATTAAGTTTTTGTGATAAATGTCGAGAGTCGGTACATTCGCTTAATAAATAAAATTTACTACTGGCACACATCTAACGAAATCCATAAACAAACGTAATCATTAATAAGAATGAAAGGCAAACAAAGAAAAAAATCGTGCAGAATAATACATAAAGTTGAGAGAAAGAATTAAGTATAAGTATGAAAGTTGTTTGCTTTTCCATGAAACAAAATAACAACGATGATAATACTTCGCGGCGGTGCGGTGGTGGTGGAATGAAATGATTGTTTGAGTAGCTCACAATCACTTCCATTATTCTCATTTCCTTTCGTGCAAACGCAAACCTTCTCTATTTGGTTTGTACTTGTACTACCTGGCATGATGTTGGTGCGATGCGGTGGTGGTGGTGGAAGTTGATTTTTTTATCACTGGCGATGTGATGGGGCACATCTGAAATCAATGACTGCGTTATTCCCTACTTTCATAATTTTGTGTAAACTTTCGCAGTCACATGCTCGCTCATTCGCGTTCTTCACGGAGAAAGTTTTTTTACGTTCCTGTTCTGCTGTGTGCGTTTTGTTTTTGTCCCCTTCGTTCTTAGTTATTTCCTTCATGTTTGCAGTGTCCGCTTCGATTCACTCCATTCCGCACCCAATATAAATGACGAAATAGTGGAGAGTTGAGCAAATAAAAAAAACTTTTTTTCACGTGTAGTGTAATATTAAAGGACAGGCACAGTAGTAGCAGAAAATTATTTCTTATTTGGGAAAATTCCCAACTAAGAACAATCATTTTGATTTTTCCAGCAGCACAAGCAATTTAATTTATTAAGCGCCAACCAAAACCAACCCAAGTTTAGAAGTTACTTTTTTCCATTAAATGTAATTATAACACAATGAAGAAAATCAGTAATCAATAGGTACCTACACATCATATCATATCATATCAAGCTTTAATTTTTTAATTTTTTATTGCCACATGTAGCAAATTCATGCTTAACTGCACACGTTGAACATTTTTGCAATAGGTACGTCAACATACACATTTGATTTTTGCATT